>CAKNWT010044940.1:0-10599 GCA_932066315.1 Andricus coriarius | reverse complement strand
GCGAGAGATAGTGGCAATAATGTGAGGCAAAAGAGGAGAGGGCTCATGGTATCACCCTGAAACACACCTCTCTGAAAGGTGATACTGTTACTGATCACACGATGTTTTCCAGATGAGATAGTAAATCTGGTTTTCCGAAGCGACATTAATCTCTCTATGCACATCACGATGTGTGGATAAACCTATCAGCTTTCCAACAGACAGATGATAAGTCTATGGGTGGTTGAATCAAAAGCTTTTCGGTAGGCAATACAGGCCATCGATAGGCAGCGCTGGTAGGATGCTGTGTCTTTGCAGACACATCTATCGATGTACAGGTTCTCCCGACATCCTGCTATGCCTTTCTTTAAGCTGCGTTGTTGTGCATATCTTGCCAAACAAGTCCGATTGTCTGAATAATCCTATGATTTAGAATAGCTGTGAAGATCTTATACCGCACTGTGAAGCCTTCCACGAACCATTCCGGAATAGGCTCTTCTGACTTTAAATATAAGGTGAAAATGCGGGCCAGATGCTGATGGGTTGAAGGGAACTTCTTCCACCATAAGGACTTGATACCATCTGGTTCCGGAGCGGAGTAGTTCTTCATGCCTCTTGATACTTTTTTCACCTCCTCGGTAGTGATAGGTGGGCATTCCGCCTTAAGTGTTATGAGGGCACTGCACAACTCCTTGCCGCTATTTATGTTCTTTGAGTATTCTTTCAGTGGATGCTGGACTTCGTAGACTTCTCTCCAAAATGCTTTGATCTCCTCTGGTTTAGGCAGCTGATTAACAGTAACTGGAGGATCTTGAAAGAGTCGAGATGCGTCAGAGAAAAACTATTCATTTTCTCTGACCCACCTCTCCTGCTGCTCTAGACTTATCCTAGCGTCAGATAGTACCCGTATTCTGTCAAGAATATGCTGCCTGATGGTCAGTAGCTTTGAGTTGTTGAGTGTACGTGTAATAATGGATCCGCAGTTCTCGCACAAATGGTCGAACCTTGGCAGTGAAATTCCTGCCAGATGTTATGTAGTCAATCACACACTGCATGCGGGACGCGTATTGTCTTGCCCAGCCTATTTTTGTGCTGAGTTGATGCATTTGTCTTTTGGTCTTCTGATCAGCCGTTGGTTTTGTTTTACGGTTTGCAATCACCAAAGCTCTTGCTGCATTATACACACTACAATTGATAGTCCAGTCATCGAACTCTTCGGAAAAATTTCCACGAAACTCGTCATCTACTTTAGCCATATCTTTGAGCTCGAGAGAAACCTGGACGTTGATGTTTTTCCGGCTCCTGATGCATAGCTCTTCATCTATTGGGTGCCTATCCATAATTGGTCTCACTGCCGTCTCTCTTTCTCTGTTGCCTGCTTGTTCTAGTTACGGCAGAGTAGGCGCTCCGCTTACACATCCCCTTTTTCGGAGTTCCTCGGCACTGTTTTGCAGACGTTGATGCGAAAAGTGCGAGAACTCTGGGTGTTTCTCGCACCACAGAGCATGCAGTAGCGCCATGTAACCTTCTTGTTTAGGGACCATACTGGTAACGTAGCACTCCGGCAGGTCGTCCTTGAGTCGATCCGTTCACTTAAAAGTATTGAGATTCTGCTGCTCCATCGCATTGACTCTGTCTTGATTTGCTCCTCCAACTCTAGGGTAGTCGGCATTGTTTCCGACCAATTGTCGGGAGCCCTGCGCGTTCGATTGTTCTGAACCGCACTTTCTACAACTATGTTTAGTGTTATCATTCTTGTTCCCACGTGCAGCTAGGGAAAGGGGTTCGTCCATCCTTGTAGAGCCCCGCATGCAAGGATAAGGCTGCATAACCTAATAGGTCGCTCAGTTTCCCAGAGTCACCGTTTGAGACATCTCATCCAGGTACACACATCTCACCCTTCTAAAAATGATATCCTGGATCATAGTCCATGTGCCCTCTACGAGTATTTCTTTATTGCATATAAACGCTTCCCAGGTTTCCCTATCTATGCGTTCCTATATCCTATTCTGAAAGTCTATTCGCACTTCTGGTTTCTACAATTTCTCGATTTTAATTCGCGTTCGTTTCGTGTTTTTGGTTCTCTTTCTACTCTATCCTTGACCTAAGTTCATTTTTGAGACTAGAAGGTAATGATCCATATTGCATTCAGAACCCCTCACAACCCTTGTATCATTTACTAGTTCTCTTATTTTTTCATCCGCAGTAATAAAGTCAATTATACTGTGGCGATCTCCTCTGCCCTTTTCTAAGCAAGGGCTAACTAAGCCTTCTCCGTTACCTTTTGTTTTTGGACCCCAAAAATTACCCAGCACCTTTTCTGTACCGTGACGTTAGACACCAACCCATTCATTCATAGCTCCTAGTAGAATGATTCTTTCACCATGATTGCAAGTACCTATAGTATCATTTAAAGTGTCCCAGATGGCGTCTTACTTCACTCCTTTTACCGTCAACTGGGGCGTAGCACGCTATGATCAATAATCTTCGGATTCCCACTTTCATTCTAACCCACAACAATCTTGGATGAGATACAAATCATTGATTCTTGAGATTCTGCCTTGATCTTTCATTCATGAGAAAAACCGAACTCTTGACTATCATGTGATTTCACTATCTACTACTGACCGTACGTCAATCATGTTTCTTAAAAATTTCCATAAAATGTATAGATTTCCTAAAAGTTTTATACATTTCCCGAAAATTTATAAAAAAATTATAAGTGGCCATGACCTTTTTTTTTGACGGAGTGACGGGGACGGGAGTGAATTGAAAAAAACGACCGAACACTCGAACGGAAGTCTCTGCCTCTCTCTTAACGGATTTCTTTGTCTTTCTCTTACAAGCATACTTTCTATACCTTCTCTCTGTAATCGCGTCTCCCCTTTGTGTGGCGATTCGCAACTGCTCTAAAGACTCCTCTTCGATACCCTCACTATCCCCACGCTAAGCAAAACTTTTATATGCTTTCTCTCTCTCTCTCTCTCTGCACACTCTTCCTATGTAGCCCAATCATTATAGACTTTTGTCACCGGAAAAATCGCGGGCTGAGATTTTTTGACGCAGTTAAGTGTCCCCCGCGAAGCAGATGAAGAAATCACAAAATTGTCCAAGAAATAATTACCGGAAGTGTCCGACATTTTGGATTTTGTGTTTTCGTCGATTTGCACGCGTATTTTGCATTTCTCGATGAAAAAGGTGAGAAATAAATTTTTTGAGAATTTTATTCTCTACAATTTTCATTCAGACGATATTTTTGTAAAAAAAATTATTTGTCGCTAACAATAAGCGAAAAGTATGGAAAATTAGGAAAGTGGCGCAGTTTTCCCACTTTTTGACTATTTGTATTGAAAATAAGTGGCATATTTAAATGGCAAGGTTGTAGGGGATTCAATTTCCAACAACTTTTGTAAAAACAAGTTTTTCGTGCGACGTGCAGATCACGGTCGGGAACGCTCTCAACGCAGCGGTGTGGGAAAACTCGCGCTGTTGGACACACTACATGTGTTACTGGCAAAGCCCGAAGTGGCGGCAAACCTAAGTTTGGCTCGGCATTGCGCGTATTGCGGATGCGTTTTAGGCAAAGTCGGAAATACTATGTGAATTCGGGCATTGCCTGGCATGAATTCAGGCAAACCTTGATGTGCCAAATGTGTCATAGGCAAAGTTATCAAACAAAACATTCGCTTCGAATTTTCCAGCTTACGAATCCTACGATATCAAAAGTTTGTAAATACTGGAATGAAATTGTTGCTTTCTCAGTACTTTTCTCAAATGAAGGTTTCTATTATTACCTTGACGTGTGAATAACACATCAGAGAGCGTGCTACAGTCGACAAGAATTCTCATGTGATAATATAATCTTCATTTAAAATAAACGAAATCGAAACTGTAAATGGCTCTTCTCACAATGTGAGTGAGATGATGTTTAAACAAAAATGTATGATAAGTTGAAAGACATGAAGAAATCCTAAAATTCACATTCGATTCAATCCGAAGAAATTGTAATTCTAATTATCATAGTTTTAAAAAGATTTCATGATGGTTTCTATAAAATGGGAATGAAAACCGAAATAATGTCTTCACTGTACTGCAAAAATGTGTTACAAGAATGTAAATTGAATTTTTTGAAAATTGACTATATACCAAATACTCTCTTATCATTACAAAAAATTAGTAGTCAAAATTCTGTGTTTAGTGGGCTAGATTTTTTAAGATTCAAAATTTCATAATTCGAGATTTTGCGTTAACAAGTAACCAGTATATTATAACTATTTTCATTCAATGTTACTTTTTAAAACCTAACCATATATATGTATATACGTACGATGATACAATTGTGCATTCTTACATTGCCCACGACATATTTGGCACATCTTACGTTGCCTACACTAAAGCAAAGTGAAGTTGCTTTCAACTTTGCCTAAAGCATATTTGGCACACCTAGGTTTGCCTGCATTCATTCCAGGCAATGCCCGAATTTACATAGTATTTAGGAATTTGCCTAAAACGCATCCGCAATACGCGCAATGCCTAGCCAAACTTACGTTTGCCGCCACTTTGGGCTTTGCCGGTAACACATGTAGTGTGTCCAACAGCGCGAGTTCTCCCACACCGCTGCGTTGAGAGCGTTCCCGACTGTGATCTGCACGTCGCACGAAAAACTTGTTTATACAAAAGTTGATGGAAATGGAGTTCCATACAACTTTGCCATTTAAATTTGCGACTTATTTTCAATACAAATAGTCAAAAAGTGGAAAAAACTGCGCCACTTTCCTAATTTTCCACACTTTTTGCTTATTGTTAGCGACAAATAATTTTTTTACAAAAATATCGTCTGGATAAAAATGGTAGAGAATCTAATTCTCTACAAATTTGTTAGTGACCTTTTTCATCGAGAAATGCAAAATCCAAGTGCAAATCGACGAAAACACAAAATCCAAGATGGGGGACACTTCCGGTAATTATTTCTTGGACCATTTTGTGATTTCTTCATCTGCTTCCCGGGGGGCACTTAACTGCGTCAAAAAATTTCAGCCCGCGGTTTTTCTGTTTCTTAAATCGAATTTGATCTAAAGTCATTGGGCTATTTGAAATCTACCGACTACTCCACTACTATGCACACTTCCTCGTACGCATGCGCGTCCTCAATGCATTAGTGTACTTTGACATACAGGGTGGACACGGTAGGGCTTACATATATGGCGAACTTGAATGCGACCCGAATTTTTCCAAAGCAGGGGAGAAGCCATTGCACAGGGGCGTTTTTAAATTTCGCGGTTTTAAAGTTGCATTCGGATCGGCCTATCGGTCAATTCCGTGCATCTTCGGATCACGTTTATCATTTTAACCTCAAATGGATACTAGCGTTGAGAAAATATAGCTTATGTTAAGTAGTAATTGAAAATAATAAGTGTTTAATTAATAACGAAGTAAGACATGTGGAATGAGAAGAAAATGTAATTTTTTTTTGTGCTAACAACTTTATGGAATGGCTTCAGAGTGGCAAATACGTACTATGAAATTATGATATTCGGCTTCCAGTGGGCGAAGAGTCAATAGTTTCTAACTCTTATTTGCAGCATAAAAAGGTCTGTCATAAATAGGTAGGACATGTTTCGAACAAAGTCAATAAAATATCACGTGCGAAAACTCAAAATTTATATTATAATTACCTTTAGTTACAGCGATGAGGGCAAATCGGGATTAGGGCCCTAATCGCTGTAACTAAAAGTAATTAATATAAATTTTAAGTTTTCGCACGTGATATTTTATTGACTTTGTTCAAAACATGTCCTATCTATTTATGACATACCTTTTTATGCCGCAAATAAGTGTTAGAAACAATTAACTCTTCGCCCACTGGAAGCCGAATATCATAATTTCATAGTATTATTCACTCTGAAGCCACTCCATAAAGTTGTTAGCACAGAAAAAAATTACATTTCCTTCTCAGTCCACATGTCTTACTTCGTTACTACTTAACATAACCTATATTTTCAACACTGGTATCCACTTGAAGTTAAAATGATAAACTTGATCCGAAGATGCACGGAGTTGACCGATAGGCCGATCCGAATGCAACTTTAAAACCGCGAAATTTAAAAATGCCCCTGTGGAACGGTTTCTCCCCTCCTTTGGAAAAATTCGGGTCGCATTCAAGTTCGCCATATATGTAAGCCCTACCGTGTCCACCCCGTCAAGCGCACGTAAAGTTTTATTTCTGCCGTGTGGCGCCACTGCCACACAAATTTTTTTTCGATAATTTGATTTCGCTTTCAACAGGTATTTTCACTAACAAAGTATTTCATCCTAATTCCGTTTTTACTTAAAAATAGTATAACCTCCCCCCCCCCCATCAAGCAAAACAGTTTAATTTTAAATGATATCCAAATTTCATCAACAGTTGAAGTTTAAAATCTAAAATTTCATTTCTCTTAAAATTTAATCATAATTGCTACAAATGTACTTATCTATATTGTTTCAATTATTCCGCTTTCTTTGATCCCGGCCTTGATTCCCAAAGTTATTTTCAATTTATAAGTGGCACTTTTGGTTTCGTGAATAATGCTTTTTTCATGAAAATGAATGAACTTTTGACGTATACGTAAACATAATTTTAAAGTAACCACACACAAACCCACATAGCACCCGTCCGGAAAAAACCAGGTCTGTCCCAGGTTTAGACCTATGCTTTTCCCGAAAAAAACTGGGACAGACCTGGTTTTTTCGGGAAGTGTGCTATGTGGGAAAATAACCGAATAACTGGGAAATTTATATTTCATTTTACGAAAGTAAAAAACTCAACTGTTTTCAAAGCCTAACCTGCTACAATGATATTGGAGAGCTCGCCTGTTGGCTTTTTCAAGTGTCCTCTCTTCTATTTATTCATAAACACGGTCATCCAGATTGAAGAAAAATTAAAGTTTTCAATTAAAAAATGTATTAAATTTTGAAATGATTGTTGCGAGAGATGAAACTGCAGACCTGTATTTGCGATTATCTTCTCAAATTTTTACAGAAAAAACTGAGGGTACGAAATGTTCCAAGTAATCGGTCGATCAGGGTAACCAAATTGAGGTAAACTTTCCGTGATGAATCACAGATAGCTACGGTAGACGCTTGTAGAGGCAGTACGTTACAGGTCTGGAACCACGGACAGAGTATCTCAGTTGGGAGTAATCAGCTGACTATTACCCTGCTTGAACGATTACCTGTAACGCTTCGCACCCCAAGTTTTTCCGTGTGCTCATAAGAAGTTCATAATTTGAATATTTTAAGCAAGTGATTATATTTTTATGTAAATTTATCAACTATATCTGATTAGACTTACCTTAATTTCGTATATTTAAATAACTTTATTATACATAATAATATTTTTGATATAGCACGTATAATAGGTATAAATCGAAAAAAGTAATTATCTCCATCATAGGAAAAACAGCATCTAGGTGTCGTTTCACGCTTTATTGAATCTTACATGAAATTTTCTGCTGATTCCCAAAATCGATGGTACGTCTCTGAGAAATGGGACAATTTCGAGATATTTGCATTACAATTTTTTTTAAATAATCATGTAGGTATACCTCTTACAATTTTAAAACTGTTAAAGTTTGTATTCTACAGTGGTCTAGGGCATAAGGTTTCGAACAGAAAGTTCCTCCACCAGTTATAGATTCCTTCATTTTTGAATGCATAAAACAGACAATTATATCGAAAATGGCAAATAATGCCCCATTTTTTACGTGAATATTCATGAGACGAAAATAAGTTTTAAATCAACTTTAACTACTCGGAGAGACGCAAATTTTTGTAAGATATAAATTTTTGATCGAAGTGCCAGACATCGAGAATTCGGCGATTATATAGATGTCAAAAATTTATTCCAAAAATAAAGTGTCGTTTTCCCCCGAAAAGTTAATTTCATTGAATAATATAAAGAGAAAAAAACTATACGTTTCACTGAGAACTATAATTTTTATCTGAAGACAATCATTTCAATTTTTCTATTTACCAAGTTAATGCAAATAGTTAAATATATAAGCTTTAACCTTCAATGGCTTTGTAGATTTTAAATAAGATCTTGTGTCAAAAAAGATATCACTAGTTTGAAAAGGCACTAAAACTTTGACAATTATAAATTAGGGTAAAATAAACATTTTATAAACTAGGGACAATAATGAATACAGTTACGTTCTCAGCTCCTAATTGCAGTGGAAAATTGTAATGAAGCTCAAGAATTTTCATAACTATTGATTAATGAAATGGATTTATTAACATTTTGGGAACATTTATGCTTTATATGTTAGAACAGTTTTTTATTTTTTGTAGAAAGAAGGTAACTCAGGTGAACACTTGGGTAGAATCGGAAGAGCGTCGTGTGATCCGGCAATAAAACGGCCCGAACTTTTTAACTGCCAAATGCATAGACAAACCATTCACGCCAAACAGTAGCTGAATTAGGATCCTTCGAGGGTCCCTGATTATCGTAGAGCAAATTTATTTTTAAATTAATGTGAAAGTGGTAACTTTTGAATGACTTTAAACTCGATTTTGTAGCGTACAAATTAACGAAGTTATTATATTTTTCATTACACAAAAAGCGTACCCCCTTTTGCAATCCTTTTCTACCAACTTCATTGTGAACAAAAAATTTCCTCCAAAGTGTCAGTCTTTTAAGAAGAAATAGCTTTCTTGCAAAATTATGTATTATTTTGAGCTAAAATTTGTCACTCGCTTTCAGCTTATCAGGAAGCATATTTTCAGAGTTTTTCAAAGATGTACATGCATATTTGCAAAAATAACAGGATACTGTAAAAAAAGGCCATCTCGGTCTTTATACGGGGAAATGTTTCGACGAAAATTACGAAAGTTGTGTGGATTTTTATTTTTGCGCGTCCTCAACATATGTGAATTTTTCACTTTCGTAAATTAAGATATAAATTTCCCAGTTATTCGGTTATTTTTTGAGTGGTTACTTTAAAATTATGTTTCCGTATACGTCAAAAGTTCATTCATTTTTGTTAATAATTTATTTGATGTTATTGTTTCCCTTTGATTGACCTTCGGGCTTCATTGATCATCGCATGGAATCCTCTCAATGCTTCTTCTCGTTCAAGGTTCCTTTTCTGTTTATGAGTTTTGGGGGCTACCTTTTGGCTTGTGTGGTGACTCATGTTGTCGCTTGTTCGTGCCTTGGTGGGGGGCTGCCGGGCTCCCTTCTCTGAGAGAGCTCAGTTACTATAAAGGTGTAGACTGGGTGGCTGGTTTTCGGGGTTGCAACGACGGGAGATCAATTGTGTGTGTTAAAGTCCGTGGCTCTTCAAGTCTCAATTCAGTTCAGTGATTTCCCGACTCGATCGTATTCTGGTGTTGCGGGAAGTGACGAGTCGGATGACGTATCACCTCCGGTCGCGTCGGGATCGGTCGTTCGGTGAACAATCGTGGTTGTAGCTTCCGGAGGCTACATCTGTGCCAATTTTCACCAACAACCAAAACCTTTTTTTTGGACACCAAGGGAGTGGTCCAATGGATATACTCGGGGACTCGTTTGCCGGACTCAATCGGTAATAGGTATTTAGCGACTTTGACATGACCGAGCATGATTCCTTCGCTGGCCCACGCCAGTCCGTCATTGATTCAAAACATTTTTGGTCCTTCGAGCCGGATAGTGGGTTGGCGAGGGGAGCATGAACTTGAAGTAAGTTTTCCTTTTTTTAAATCTGATAGTTCTGGTCAATTATTTGACGTTTTTTGAAGAATGCAATGTTATTAATGTATTTCGAAAGAGTTTTTAATAGGAAAAGTATCCTACGTATATGGAATGACATTTTGTTGTGTAAAAAAGGAACGCCTTTCAACATTGAGTTTAAAAAATAGACTGAGCTCGCGATAAATTATGTTAGTAAAATATCACATGAATTATACAGAATAAAAGTTCACGTAGAGGCTTATTATTCATCTCATTTCTATCAGATTTTCAATACTGTCAGAGTTTTGTTAATTCTTGGTGGAAAAATGTAGCCACTCACTCAAATGTCACTATAATTGCATGACGTGCAGTTTTGAACAATTTCGATGTGGAACTCTTGCGGGTTGCATACTTTGGTGCACTTTGGGGTTCAGCCTTGAAGCTTTAAATTTAAGTATGCAATTTGAACTATTCTCGGGATGCTGATTGTTTGGATTGAAATGTCTACCAAATTTGAAATTTTGTGTTTTAACACTGTACATTTAAAATTTAATTTTGAAGGTAATAACCTTAAAATATAATATTTAATCGTTAAATTATTCGTATATTGTGAATTTGGACTCTACAGGTTTGAATCCTTATTTTCAAAATGTTTAAATTTTGTATCCTCTCAAGGTTTCGAAATTTCTTGAAATTCATAGAAATAATGTTATCTTTTGAAAATCGATGATAAGATAGGAAAGTTTTAGCAAGAGAGATTGAAGTAAAGAGAAAGAGCGTATTGAAAGGATACAAGGTTTATAGAGATATGTTTGAGCAATTAATTATTCTCAGGATTTTTATAGTTGTTTTCATAAACATCAATTTTGTTTATTGTTTCGAACGAATAGAACAGCCTTCCTCAAGATTTATATTTAACTTACGTTTAA
>CAKNWT010044927.1:0-10081 GCA_932066315.1 Andricus coriarius | reverse complement strand
CCCCGTAGCGTTAGAAATTTTATTTGTAATATAATATTTAAAAATGTAATATATGTATTCACTCTACACAGACCCATTATAATTCAAAGTCAAAATACTCGCAATCAATTAATAATTATTTTTTAAATACCTTTTTTGTCATGTCGTTAGAGTATAGTATTAGTGGGTGCTGAAATTAAACAAAACGTTTGAATGAAATTTCAATTTATGAAATTATAACAAATATTCGGACGATATGTAGACGTTTATAGATGCATCCTAAAAACAACTCAATGATTTTTTATTATTTTTTTAATTAACTCGGGTGATGGCGGCCAGAGTATGGGCCAGAATTGGCCGCCAAGTGCATGCCATAGTTATCATTCCAGCAATGGCACGATATTGGCAGCCGAGATCGGGTCGATATCAGTACCCATTGCTGAGCCGATAATGGCAGCCAGTAACGCATAAGTGATGGCGGCCAGAGTCTGGACGAGAATTGGCCACCAAGTGCATACCATAGTTATCATTCCAGCAATGGCACGATATTGGCAGCCGATCTTCGGCAATATTTTTGCCGATACTGGGCCAGTGCTGGGCATTATCGAACTTCGCACTTGGGAGATTTTTCCTATTTGAAAGCGACTATTAAATGCAGTTGTTGATCAGAATTGTTAATAACAATGAAAAATATTGTCAAATGTCAGTTTCTTCCATCAGAATTTTAATTTAGGGAAAAAATGAACAATTATGCAAGAAAATAGATTTTTGTTTATATATAGATATATAGATTTGTTTATAACAATAGTGAATATTGTTGATTTTTTATTCCTGTCATGTAATTTTCATTATTGAAGACAAAAATAATGATTGCGTAGAAAAATGTATTTTATATATCCAGAGGCTCTTATTTTTCAAATTTGCTGAAGAAATTTGTTTATAACAATCAAAAAAATAATACTTCAGTTTTTTATTTTAATGAAACATTGATTTCCCTCGATTTCGCGGGGAAAAACGTGATGAAAAGAGCTTCCCGGCTTAAATGTTCAGCAAAAATCGATTTTGTTTATATATTTGTTTATAACAATTGAACGGATTGCAGGAACTTCATCTAAGTTATCAGGATTTGATAATCGATTGTAAATTAAATTAAATTTAGCTTCAATTTAAAAAAAGAGAAGATGAAATCGAATAAAAATTGTAGGCTCTGAATCATTTTGAACCCCAATTTTCCAATTCGCTGCACTGAGCAGTAGGTTAGGTAGATTAGTTAGGTAGATTAGATTAGGTAATTTCGTAGGGTTTGAATCCTCAGCAATTAAACTGTCTCTTGAAATCCTTTTAAAACTTTTTAAAATCCCTTGACTTCTTTTTTAATATCAGGAACTTTCTTAAAATCCCTTCAAATCCTTTAAAATCCGTTGTAATCCGCGGAAATCGTTCTTAATTACATAAAAACCTCAATATTCGTAAAATTCGGTCGATATCCTTCAGTATCTCTTGAAACATCGTAAAACCCTTTGGAATCTGATTAAAATCCTTGAATTCCCTTAAAATCTTGCGAAATCCCTATAAAAAATTGAGACTCTCTTTGAAATTACGCTAAGTAATTTCTTCAAACTCTTGAAATCTTTTAAAATCATTTGAAATCTGTCAAACCTCTCGTAATCCTTTGTAATCGTTTGAAATACCCTGCAACTTTTGTAATACCGTAAAAAAGTTTGAAATCCCCGTAGCTTCAAAATCTCGTTAAATTCCGTAAAAAGTTTTAAATTCTTTAACATACTTTAAGAAGAGAGGAAATCTGCCGATTTCTTACCAAATATAGGGAGCTGCGGGGGTCTAAAATTTCAGAAATCATCCTCGCGTTATTAATGGACGTTCCCTAATAGAATTTTAAAATCTTAGAAGCTGCATGCGGATATTATAAACTATATACTTTTCAATTAATTAAAAATATAATTTCAAGCAGACTCCCAAATCGTGTTTCTCTATTTACATTGTCTGCCTGAACAAACTAATTCATCAATCTTCACCGCAAAGGAACCCTGTTCAAATAGAGTCATATATATGCATTCGTTGCTTGACGTAGAAATTTTAAAAGCAAAGTCGTAAACTGTAGACTTGTGGTAGGGAAAGCTTAAAGGGTGAATCTCTTGTTTGTGGTTTTCGATTTCAAAGCAGACTGTGTGGAGGTAAACTTTAGATCCCAGTTCTTGAAGCGAGAGACATATTAAGAATAAAGTAACTTCATTCAGAGTGGTAATTAGGTCGACTTCCTTATTATATAAATACCCCAGGGGACTCTCACAAGCCATACAAAATCTGGTTGTAAAACAAACTTTGTTATGGCTACACCCTTAGTTTTGACTCCTTCCGTATCCTGGAAGATCTGCATTTTCGAGACCTGCGGGTATTCCGCTTAAGATAAAGCAGGGAGTAACCACTAGATACACGTCGCTTTTAGGACATCGCTATTTTCCCTACTGATTAAACTTTAAACTTAATTGGCGTCTAACCTGAAGGTGAGACTAAAATTCGAGTCAAAACAGTCTACTCAAAGTTAAATTAGTAAAATCTAAAATAAAATAAAATAAAATAATATTTGGAAGTCGATCATAAATCATTATGGAGCTATAATAGCTATTATAATCTACCTGATTGGACTTATTAACATATCAACTGCGTAGGATTTAGTTCACCAACCCATTCCAATAATCCATGCTCGTAAATTATTATCGCTCTCGTAAATTATAATACAAACGACTGTTATACCTTTATGTATATAAAAACATTAATAAAATGCAAAATTGTACTATTATGGAAAAACTGAACACAACTTGATTATTCTGACTGCATAAATTAATTTGATACTGTTGAGATTCTATCCGCCAATCCCAGTCGTGCTTTATCTTGAATTATTAATTTTCTACCCTCTCTACGAAGGTTCAACATGAACCCTTTTCTCGTTTATTTTCTTTTTATTACAAGTATAAACATCAAAGATTGTTTTTTGCTGATTTATGATAAAGTGAAATAAATCGAGTTATTTCACTTTTCGATCCGTCCCCTCGTTCATATATTTTCGTATACACTGTAAGAGCCGGCTTAACTATTTCAAAGGGAATGCACAAAGGGAACCTTATCGGATGTATTTTTATTTTTCATATATATGTTGAGATCAATAATACTTATATCCCGGGGTATAAACACCCTTTGTGGATAAAGGTATTTGCATTTGGCCTTTGTTTATTGGAAAATATTTTTATATAACCATATTTATTTACACTCAATATTGATTAAAGTCTTCGTAGCTTCAAATCATATGGTAGTATATCAACGACATACATATCATTGTATTTGAGAGTTGGGCTAATGCTATATCACTGTCCGCATTTTTTGCAGGGCAAGAAAAATTCCCTTCTGTCCAGAGTCCTTGACCAACGTGACATTTTTCAAACATCAATTAATGCGCCTTAATTTTTTCAGGAAAGCATCGGTTGATGAAATTTTGCAATATCCGATTTTTAATTAAAGTAACAATGAAATAACTTTTTTTAAATACTAATGTTTTTTATCGATTTGGTTTTCTGGCTTAAATTCACTTCTTTCGCTGAGAAATGGAGAAAAGTTATAAAAAATATTAATATTTGAAAGATTGCAAAAGATTATATGTATAATAATCTTCAAATTAATTCAATCGCTTTGTCCACATTAAAGTCCTATACTTCCGCTCGTTTTTCGCGTATTCTTTGTCTCGTAGCTTTTTCTGTACAGTCAATGCTCTCAGTTTGAGTGTTTATTATAGCAAACTTCAAATGATATCATTTTTTATTTGAAGCAACATAAAGTTTTTTTGCTTGCATAGAAAGTCTTTTTTAATTAATGTTCAAGTTATTAATTTTGCACTTTAGATTAAAATGATGAATTTTAAAAAGCTTAATACACAATTTTCTAATTATTATTAATTAATAACTTAGATTCACGGTCCTAACTTAAAAATACTTCAATTTTCAACGAATTTTGGAATTGTTTAAGTTTTAACGATTCATTTAAGCTTGAATTCATTATTTTTAAAGCTTTTAATTTAGAAGTCACATAATTTTCAACCTTTTGCGAAACATTAAATTTTGAAGGTTTTTTTAACAGAAATCTCATTTTTTAATAATAATATCCAGTTACTTTGAATATCATTTGATACTACATGGTATGATACCTCTCAATAATTTTTATCTTCTTTAAAATTTATATAATTTCAGTTTTAAATTACGGTTTTGAATGCGCAATTCTGAAATATTTTAATTTTTAAGGCATTGAAACTAAAGTCCTTTAACTTCAAAAGTTGATGTTCGCAAATAATCTTTCTAAAGTTTCTTAATTTTAAAATGCTTATTCAATTTAATTTATTGTTATATTAGTTTGGTTAACCAGATAAAACTAATTTAAAACGTACAGTTCTTTATGCTTTTTTAGAATTATTCCATTTTTACGGCCAGTAAATTGGATCCTAATCAGTTTTAGAGGCTTCCAATTTTTTAATTTTACTATGTAAAAACAAGCATTCGGTAGGATTTGAGCGAATGCTATCTTCTGCAAAGATCTATGACTCTTCTAATGTCAATTTAAGCAAATGTAGTTCTTAAATAAATAAAAATTTAAGAACACTTTTAAACTTGGAAATCCTACTAACATCCCTAAATCTGATGAAATTCCTTTTGATACCCCTTGAAAACTACGTGAAATTCCACGAAATCTGACGATATTTCCTGAAATCCAGGAAAATTTATTGAAATACCTTGAGAGCTTACAAAATCCCTCAAAATCATTGAAATTCACGGAACTCTCATTAAAGCCGTTAAAATACTTTAAAAATCCCTTGAAATCTTTCAAACTATAAAACCTTGTAGGTTCTATAAAATTCTTCAAAATCTTTCCAAATTCCTTAAAACCATATAAAATTTGTTTATATTCCTTAAAATCATTTAAATCTTTGGAAATTCCTTCAAATTTTTGTTATCTCTTAAAAATGTTTTGGAATCCTTGGAAATATGCTAAAATATTTAAAATCCCCCTCAAATCCTTTGAATTCCTTCAAAGTTCTTTAAACCCATTGAAAATATTTTAAAATATTTTAAAATCTTGGAAATCATTTAAGATCCCTCAATTCTTGCGAATAGATTCTTAAACATTCATTGAAATATTATAAAATCCGTTGATATCCTAGTGAAATTACATGAAATCTGACGATATTCCCTGAAATCTCTTCAAATATTTGAAGTCCTATGAAATTCTTTGAGATCCTGGTAAATTATAAAATACCATATTGAGAGCCTTCAAAATCCCTTAAAATTACTGAAATCCTTAAAAATGTTGTGAAAAATTCCTTAACAAACCCTTGAAATATTTTTAAATCTTGAAAATCCTCTGAAATCCCTTGGTATATTTTTCAATATCCTGAAATCTTCACAGAAAGAACATAAGTGAATTTAAGTTTCAGGTAATTTTTAAGCAGATAAAGTTGATTTTTTTCGCATCAAACCAAAACAAGATTCAATAGAGTTGACATGTTATCCATTTCCAATTTCGTGGGTAAATCTTAAGACGTAAAGGTAATTTTTGTTGAAGGTAAAGATTACTCTGAAATCGCTGTAGAGATTACATTTTTTTTCTTCATTCGAAATTCAAAGAAATTCTTCAAAACCGCATATTAACCGAAATATTTAAAAATATCTTGAAATCTTTAAAATCTTACGAAATCCCTTAATTCTTGTGAAATTTTTTGCAATTTATAGAAATATTATAAAATGTTAAGAATTTTATATATATATATGGAAATCCGTGTAAAATCACTTAAAATTATTCCATAAAAATCCTTTGAGATCTTTAACATTCCCTGAAGTCCGGTAATCCATTGGACTACCGTAACATTTTTAAAATCCTTTTAAATCCCTGGAAATCTTTCAAATATTTTGAACTCTTTAAAAACAATAGGTATAACGGCTTTTAAAACGGCCATTCTGCAAAACTTTTATCGGGTCGGTTGGTAAATCCCAGTTTACTTCTGAACGCTAATTTTTACGAATAATTAATAATATGTCCTTTTGTTTAACCTAAATATATTTAAAGTATTTCAGATTTAAGGATTAAAAGACCTAAGCTATTTTCAGACAAGAAAAAAGAACCCTAAATTCGAAAAAAGTCTGATAAAATTGTTTGATGAATTGAAAATTATTTTATTTCAATTGTAAATACTTTAAATTTAGAAAAGTTATAATTCTTCAAATGCTATGATTTTTTTAGTTAAGTATTCAATATTAAAATTCAACCTTTTTTCAGGTATAAAAGTTTTAATTTTTTAATTTGTATGACTTGGAAAAATGTTTGGTAACCAGGAAATGACGGAAAGAAAGAAACTGAAAATCTTTTACGCACTGCGAAAAGAAAACAGAAAAAAACATTAGGCTTCGATAGGATAGTATTCGATTCGATAGTCTGATTATAGTCTGATGGTATAGATTCGATAGATTCAATAGTCTGTACTCGTACTCTGAATAACATGGGTACGTTGTGAAAATTTACGGGTGCGTTAGTGAAGAGCCTCACATGATTATATTTCCCGAGGTAGTGGAACTTTATAAAACCGGATAATTGCCCAACCGCTTGGAGAATTGTTCCAACATTAAGCGCCAAAGTGCTAATTATTACTTTTGAAAGAACTCATTCAGGGCAAGAAAACTTAAACACATTCGAAAAAATATGGAGACAAAAGAAGCAACTTATTAATGAAGAGTATTTTCAATTTATTTAATAACGTAGAATATGTGGTACCTTGTGAAAGGAAGTGTACTCTTTCAGGCAGCTATATTCATCCACCTTTCGCCAATTAAAAGCAAAACTATTCACGATGCAAACGATCAATCACTACTAATTAATCAGCTCTTGCTCGAGCTATAAAAACTTGAGAAACCGCCATATGAAACGTACATTGATATAATTTCTCGTATGGGATTTAATTAAAACTGAAGTAGAACAATTCACGGTAATCTGGCTCATTGTGCAATTGCAACCGTAATTTTAGAAGATTCATTGCGCTTTTGGAATTAAATAAAAATCATGTTGATGTTTATTGGAATTTTGAATACTTATTTTTCAAACAAATTTATTTAAAGGATTCTTGTTGAACAATTTTGTTATTGCAAACGGCGATCAAAATAAGCAATTAGGCAAATTGACTGGGCTTTACATTTCCTTTAATATTCGCTTCTATATAAAACCATCAGTATTGTTTTATGTGTAAATGTTTCGCACGTTGGACAATGGGCTTAAAGTATCCTGGGTCAAATAAACTTTAAAATTTTCATCAAATTAAGTCGAATTTTTGAAATGAATGTTTAGAAAATATACATTTTATACTTAATAAACGAAATGATTTTTTTGTGTGCTAATTCAACATTAATATTTTAATTAAACTATTCATATTTATTCGAAAATTTCCAAAAACATTAGACCGAATCCATTTCTAATCATACATAGACCGTGCGACTTCAAATCACAGAATCATTCGCCTCGTAAATTTATGTTATTTTTCAAACGAAATAAGATGACACGTATTTTACCGTTTTGAGAAAAAAATAATTTTCGCAGAGTTATAAGGATTTAAAATTTTAGGGTTATATTCCAGAAAATTAAAGTTTTATTTTCTGACTCTGGTGAGGTTAGTTGTGTTTTTTCGAAATCCAACGGAGAATTAATAAAAACAATTTGCTAAAATTTGTTTGCTAAATTAGTACCCGAATGACAAAGAAATCTTGTAAGTTTCATGCGGGCCAAACTATTTGGTTGCTGAAGAGAATTTTTTTTCGAAAAATGAAATTTTCTCATTTTTCTTACAAAAAACCACAGATTCGAGAAAATGCTAACAAAAATGTCGCTCATTTCAAAAAGTTCTACACAAGAACTCCAATATAAGGCCAGTTTCAGGGGTTGCCTCGCAGTGGCGACGCATTTTCGACACTGCTTGTGCGCTGAGAAACTGCGTGGGCCAACAGTTCTAGGAAGAACTAAATCAGTCGGCCTTATATTGGAGTTCTTGTGTATAAAGAATACTCCTTACTTTTTCTTCAAAATTTAGTAGGGAAAATAAAGTCGAATTTAATAGAAAATTTCATTTTTCTATTTTATCCAATCTTTCAGAAAAATGCAGACTGATTCTATGAAGGAGAAATTCTATAAGTTTTATGCAGATCAAATCATGTTTGTGCCCACGAGATTTTTTCTTGTATAATTGAACTTCTTAACTTTTCTCGTGAACGATATAAAATATCATAAAAGGGTAAAAGGTATTTTTATTTTATTTTTTTTAACGATGAAGCTTTTTTCTGAGCATTTTCTCAAGTCTTTAAGAAAAATGAGGAAATTCAATTTTTCGAAGAAAAAACAAATTCTCTTGAGGAAAGAATCAGTTTTGCCCTCATAAAACTTACAAAATTTCTTCGTCATTCGAGCACCAACTTAGTCAAAAAAGTGGGTTTTTTGAAAATCTATTTTTAATATTTTCATAAAGCTACGGCTATGTTGTTAATTTTGAACATTTTATTAATTTTTTGGTGGATTTCGAAAAAGGATAATTAACCTTACCAAAGCCAGGAAAGAAAACTTAAATATTTCAATCATCTCAAAAGTTTTACAGGCTTCAAGAATAAACTCATTTTCTTAAACAACCTTAAAGTTTTAAATCCTTAATTAATTTCAACAGAATAAAGCATAAATTTAATTTAATTAAAGAAAATTAATTCAAGCTAATTCGAAGTAACTGTGAATAAATGGAAGATGAATTTAAATAAAATATAAGTGAACAACAAAACCTAGTGAATTCATCTTAATTCCACTAAATTTAAATGTTATTGTATTGGCTTCTATAAATTCAGCGGAATTTAGGTAAATTCAATTGTATTCGGGTGAATGTATAAAATAATTAAGTTAAACAAAGTTTTTTGCGATAGTTGTTTAAATATAAAATGTTAAAATTATACAACTTTGTGTCCTCCAAGTTTTCTACATTGAAGATTTGAAAACTTTAGGAAACATTTTTATTTGTGTTTTAGGGGGGAAACAGAATGGTCCTTATCCAGTGCTTCATCTCATAAATTTTAAAACTGCGTACTTTTTTCAAAATTACCAAGATACAGTAAGGACTTTTTTGGTCTTGTTAAACATGTGCAATATATGAATTTTCTAATATGTCAAAATTTCGAAAAGATTGTATACTGAACCAAAAATAAAATTATTTCTTTACTACGTGATATAATATTCGGGAATAATTATGTAAGTATATGGGAATTATTTACAATGTTTCAGAAAGTTAAAAAGATTTTTTCAAGTTTTACTGTCTGTGTGGGCGGAAAAACTATAAATGGTCCTTATCCATTTGCCATACTCATAATTGTAAAATTCATTTTCTAGAATGAAAGAAGAAATTATTTTTATATATATGTTTCCGGTGTTTATGGATAGTGTCCTAAAATAATTGAAATCATTCTAAACAGAATTTCGAAAAATTGTTTCTTATCCAGTTGTCATTGTCATGTCTTTATTTTTTGTTTTGGACACTTCTACTATCGGCGAGAAAATTCGAGTCCTCTGGCTTTGACGCTGAAAAAGTATGTGAAGAAAAAATGCTAGCTCAATGAATCACGGATCATTTTAAAGGTGGAAATGTTCTACGTTAATAAGCCAAAATACAATATCCTGACAAATTTTTTGCAGCTTACAGACCTGAAAAACTGCTAAAAAGTAAGGAAATTTGACAGCTTTTAAGAACAGTGAACTTTAGAGCGTAGTTTTTTATTGGAAAAATAATATGAAAAATCTGAAAAAATTCATGGTGGTACTTTAAACATTTCTCAACAAACTGCCGTTGAAAAAATTGAATTTTTGAAGCTATGCTTCTTTAAGGACGATAGGCCGAGGACGGTAGGCCGAGGGGATCGAACTGAAAAATCATGTAACACAACGTAACGCAACGAAAGTGAGTCATCTTCATGGAGACTATATATAGTCTCCATGGTCATCTCATGACTCTCTCTCTCTCTCGCTCTCTCTC
>CAKNWT010044921.1:0-10614 GCA_932066315.1 Andricus coriarius | reverse complement strand
CCGAAAAAAAATGGTTGAAATTGGGAAATAGCGGGAATTTATTATCGAAATCTTGAATGGCCACCCTGTATGATTCAACGGATTGAAAATTCAACTTACCTTGTCGCGAAGCGGCAATTGAAAAGGAAATCCTTAAAGAAAAATAATTGAGTTCGAAGTATTCTCGTTCGTTCCAACTGCTTCACCCGCCTATACAACAATGGATTTAAATCTTTCACGTGAAAAAGCGGATCTATTGTCATTTGCTCCAAAAGTCGGTAGGAAAAGTTCGAGACTGGATACCTAAATTCAAATTTTAATGTTAATTCTTACTTGGTTATTAAATTAAACTTTTAAAAGTTGAAGCTTAAAAATTGGAATAGGAAACTACCTGTTGAAATCCCATTTTGAAAGGATTCTTCCAGGTATCAAAGCCACTTGATTCGCATGGCAACCAGTACAAAAATATCTTCCTAAATATTCACAATAGCGAAATCTATTCGCGTATTCCACCGCTACTTTCATTCCACAACCAGCACATCTGTAGTTCTGTTTTGCTATTAAAGTTCTTCTCCTGTACAAATACAAATGCAACTATTATTTAGATTTTAGATGAAGGGGCTCTAGCGATTTTGATGTAACTTTTTGAAACTTTAGTGTTAAGTGAGGGAAGCTTATGATTAAACTTACTTTATCTTTTCGTAAACAACTTTCCTACGCTCAGTATCTCTTGGATTTGATACTTTGGAGTGTGTGCAAACGAAAAAGGTTTGATAAGTAATGTTACTTGTTATAAACAAATTATTATATCAAATAGTGAAACATTATGGATTGTTGGGTTTTAAAGCAATAGCTCAGCGACAAAACTACTTGCTTTTATCCACAAGGTGATACTAAATTAAGATACAATTTGTCAATTTTATAAACAAATTATAAAGAAATACTGCGTACATCTATACGCAGAGAAAAGTTGTCTATACCCTCAGTTTTCCATAAATTATAATGCCAATACTGTTTAGTTGTTTATTTATAAAATTAACCAAAGAATATCAAATCACGAATTTCTATCACTAAGCTTTGCTGGTATCATCAGTTGAGAATAATTAACATGGAAAATGATTTATTTGTACTTTTGAATACCCACAATGGGCATTTGTTTATAAAATTAATAAATGACATTAAATGAAAAAACTGAATATTAATAGACATCATTGAAAATGTAAATTTCAGAGAATTTAAAAAAAGTGTTTACTGTCTATAACATTCACCATGTGTATTTATTTATATAATTTGTTTTTTAAACTTAACAAATAATATCAAATCACACATTTAAATATAAAAGTAAGTAATTTTATCATCAAAATATTACTTTAAAAACAAAAAACCCATAATAATATTCACTATTTGATATTATAATTTGTTTATAACAAATA
The DNA here is from genome assembly GCA_932066315.1 of Andricus coriarius. Classification (NCBI taxonomy): domain Eukaryota; kingdom Metazoa; phylum Arthropoda; class Insecta; order Hymenoptera; family Cynipidae; genus Andricus; species Andricus coriarius. Next base: position 9,202 of record CAKNWT010044921.1, on the reverse strand, counting down.
ACATCAAATTTTAAACAATAAAAATTCAAAAATCGCTTGCAATTCTTAATTTTTCTATAAAAAAAAACCTAAAATCAATTAAGAATTGCATTCTAAAAGTTATTTTTAATTTTATTTTTTTATTTCGCCTCACTGTGCCTGTCGTTGCGCGTGAATAAGAAGGCCGTGCGGCCGCACTAAAAAATTAATATCTCCGAAAGTTATAGTATCCAGAAATTTTTTTAGTCGACGCAGAAAATCGAAATATTTATATTTAAAAACAAATTTGAATATGTTTTCGAAGGAAAATTTAATCCAAATTTTTTTCTTCATTTTTTGAGCCTCTTTTTAAATTATTTTTTATAAGAATTTCAATAAAAAAAGGCTAATAAATTATACGCTACACTTCCAAAAATCATTCAAATTCAATCAGTGGTTTGGGAGATATTGTGGTTTAAAAAAAGTCGGGTCTCAAAATTCAAAATCCTGTAACTCTCTGAATTAAAAATTTTTTAAACCCATTTTAACCATAAATTTGACTCACTCAACACTAAAGTTTCACCTAATTTCATCAAATTCGTTAGAATCCCCCACAAACCTAATTTTCAGGAAATGGATTGACCCTTGTGTATTAATCGAATCATTTAATCCGAAAAATAAAAACTTAGTTTTGGCATCCGAAAGAAAGAAAAAAATGTACTTATTAATGTCTTCTGTTCGGTTTTTTAATTTAAATAAAATTCAAAATTTTGAAAAGTCATGAAATTTTACCTATAGGTTAAACAATTACGTCGAATTTTTTGCTACACTCTTTAGTAGTAAATTTTTTTTCATAGCGACAAAATAATGAATGAAATAAAATAATGAAAAAGAATAAATTTCAAGTTCAGCATATTTAACTCTTTTTTTTAATGTGAAATTAAATAAATTTACTATCACGCTCTCTGAATATCTTGAAAAAATTGTAACTTGCACAAAGTTTCTTGTATGCAATTCTAAAAACTACCAAAGTTAAAGAACATGAATGTTATCATTTGTACTGCAAAGAAAAGAATATAATAATTGTAAATTTAATTTTTAAACATAACAGGCAATTTTTTGCTGAATTTAAGTTTATTTCTGAATGTAAAGTGTAACATTTTAAAGTATATTCTTTTTAATGTGTAAATATTATTTTATATAATTTCACTATTATTCTAAAAAAATGCAAGGCCGAAGAAATACTGTGAATGAAGAATTTACTTACACTGGTGGTAGATGCTGTGTAAAAATAATTTGTGGCCTAGGTGGTGCCCATTCTATAGTCCCTCGAAGTGGGATTGGTTGACATGAGTCCATCACTTGATTCACTTCCATTTCATCCAAGCTCATGGACCAATTTTTTGGCAAAGGCAGCAACTGCAAGAGTTATTGTTAATATTATTGAAAAATAGTAGTTTTTTATATTCTTTTTCAATTAAAAACATATTCTACCTGCTGAGGTGCATCTTGCTCTGATACAAGCCACTTTAATTCACTCGCTCGAGGTAAATGCTTTTGACTAAACCTACTAATAAGAGACAAGGCCACTCCTTCCGCTGAAATTGTACTATCAGTCAAATTCGACTCTGTTCCTATCCTTGGAGACGAGCCGAACAAATATTCCGCATCCAACGAAAGTGTTGAATCTGAAATTCCTTAAATTCAAACATTAATTAAATTTTTAATATAAATTAAAAGATAAAAATGCTTTACGGATATTTTTATATTATTAAACCCACCAGATTGTCCAAGTTGTGAAACATGACGCGTGTCATCAATTTCCGATTCATCTACATCCGTGGAAATGCTGTCTGATGGAGATTCAGGAGAAGTAGACAGAGAGCTTATACTCTGATCTGTCGTGGTTGCTGAAAAATTGTACACATTTATTTAGTCTATTATGTAAATCTATGGTAGTTATAAGCATTTCAAAATTTAATTTAATATATCTTACTATCAGTCTTTCCGTCACTCAGAAGATCGCGTACAAACGCTTCACCTTTTCTTTTTTCTTCCTGTCTTTGTCGACGTCTAAAGCAAATCCTTTGCTTCAAATGATTTATCTCCTCGTCGCTTTCCTCCACAGTTTCTTCAAACAAATTCAGTTGCCTGTTACATTTGACCTATAAAAATACCAAATTGAGGTATGAAGCTTCGAATTTTGCTTAAATTAGGATGGCTTTCAAATTAATTTTTCTATTACAGAGTGGCCACTGACTGGGAAAAGCGAAAACTAGCGTCGTATTTTGAAAACTGAGAAAAAGCCCGGAAATTTTCAGTTTTGTTTTTACTTTTGCAATAAATATCGTTTCACTCTTCGAAAAAAATGTGGTCTTGTAATTTCCATTAAAATATCGAAGATCATTTTTTATTTAAGATTTTAAAGTTAATGTGTCATTCAAAAATGAATGTTCCTTTTATACTATATATTTAAGAATTTAAAGCTTGTGTTGATTGAGAACGAAAACTTCCTTCTTAGATATTTAACAGCATTAATTTCATAGGTAACCTAAATTAATTACAATTAATTACTAATTATCATAATAAAGTTATAATTTAGGGATACTCTAACCGTTTCGCAAATAAATTGAAAAAACGCTTTTCGAGAAAAACTGATTCCACTTTTTCTCGTTTTTTCGCTTAAATGAGAAATTAATTAATAGGACCCAGTAAGAAAATCCAACTATTTTTTGTGGAAACTTAATTTTTTTTAAGTGAAAAGTCTACCATTTTATTTTTGGTTGAGAATTAATCTTTTTTGGTTGAAAATTGAACTGTTTATTTGAACATGTGTCTTTTTGGGTAGAAAATCGGTCCCGTTGGATTGAAAATTCATCTTTTGGTAGAATAGTCGTCTTTTTTTGGGTTGAAAGTAAATAATCTTCTTTATTGGAAAGGCTACTTATATTTTTTTGGTTCAGAATTAATCTTTTTTGGTTACAAATTCTACTATTTTTATGAAAATTTCATTATTTTGTTCCAAATGAATCTATTTTTTTTTAAGTAATATTTTTTGGTCGAAAATTCAACTACTTGATTGAAACTTGAACTGATGCGTTTAAATTTTATTTTATTGGCTGAACATTCCACTATTTTATTGAAAATTCGTTTTTTTTTTTTTAATAACTCCGTTTTTGTTAAAACTTAATTCTTTTTATTTGAAAAATCTACTATTATATTTTTGGTTCAGAATTAATCTCTTTTTGTTGAAAATTTAATTAATTTGTTGAAAATCCTTTTGGATTGAAAATTCATTTTTTATGGTTGAACTGTATTTCTTTTTCATTAAAAAGACTACTATCATATTTCGGGTTCAGAATTCATTTTTTTTTTTTGGTTAAAAATTGTACTATTTTGTGTAAGATTTAATTATTTAGTTAAAAATTCAACTATTTATTCAAAAATTCATCTTTTAGGATTGAAAGTTAATCCTTTTTAATTGAAAAGTCTACTACTATAATTTTAGTGCAGAATTCATCTCTTTTGGTTAAAAATTCTACTATTTGGTTAAAAATTTAATTATTCTGTTTAAAATTCAACTATTTTGTTCAAAAGTCATCTTTTTTGGTTGAAAATTTAACTGTGTTGTTAAACATTCATATTTTTAGGTTAAAAATTCAACTTTCTTCTAAAAAATTCTTTTTATTTTACTTTAAAATTCAACTATTTGGTTAAAAAATCATCTTCGTAGGATGCAAATTCATCTTTTTTATTGAAAATTCATCAATTTTGCTTAAACGTTAAACTATTTGGTTATTTCGTTGAAATTTTTTTTCCAATTTCAACTGCTTGATTGAAAAGTCATCTTTCTTGGTTGAAAATTTCTCTTTTCAGGTTTTAAAGTCAAATGTTTGATACAAAATTCGACTTTTTAATTAGAAAACTCAACTCTCTTGTTGAAAATTTCATATTTGTTGGTTCAAAGTTCCACTATCTTGTTGAAAATGCAATACATTTCGACTTAAAATCTTAGGAATATGGTACCTAAATTAATGTTAATTAAAAAAAATATTCTCAAATTTTCTTTAAAAAATCAACCCCTATTCCCCTTTTTAGGGGAAAATTTAATTTTTGACCTGGAAATAGCCTGGAATTTTTTGTTAAATTTGAGTGGCCACCTTGTATTCATTTGTTTGCGAACAAATGTTCGTAGAAAATCCTATCGAATTCCATACACTTTAAATTTTCTCTTTGAAATCCTTGAAAAAAAGTTATAATTCCAGTTTCAAATTGTTAAAAAGGGGGGAAATAGATAAAAGATTCGATTTCGTTAACGTTTGGACTAAACTGTTGATTCACCTGTTCGATGGCAGAAATCATAGCCTCAGAAATACTAAAATGAGCATTTTCCCTGTCCAATTCCGCATTTGCCCTCGAAAACTGAGCAGACGATAAGAAGCTCATGATGCTTTGCCCTTCCAAAGGACGAGGGAAATATCCAGTTGCCATTGGCTGGACGCTACTTCCTCCATCCTCCATAAAACTCTTTTTCGGAGTTCTAATATCTTTTTGACCTTCAACTTCCAAACTCCAAGGAGCCGAGAACTCCGGAGCAGAACCTGCTAGAAAAGATGATTTCCTTTTCGGAGAACTCGGCATTTCTATTTGAACGGAGTCTGTAACTGAGGACTCGATACTCGACTGTCTACAAACAGCGAATCGCTCCTTCGCAGCAGCTTTCATAGAATCTTCGTAATTCAAAGTATCCGAACTTCCACTGCTGTACTTCTTTGGCACATGAGAATTTTGAGCAACTTTTTTTTTAATTCGCCCTTTCCGAGAAAAACTTTTTAGCTTTGGTGATTTCCTCTCTGGTGACAGAATTCCGTCTTTGACTTCAGAGTAATCAACTTTGATAACTGAGGATAATTCAAGTTTCCTAGAATGAGCGGACATTCTTTTATCTGGTTTTTTAAAAGCCACAGTTTCAGTCGAAGTACTTCTTCCCTCCAAACATCCATATTTTTTGTTCAATTCAGGAAAACTGCTCCACGTTCTTAAAAGCGTTCGACTCCTTGCGTTTTTTTCAATTTCTTCCTTCGTCGGTTCCTGTTTTTCTGCAGGAAAAACTTTCTTCGAGTAAGCAGAATCGTGAAATATAGATGATGAGAGAGCAGAACTACATTTTTGACAAGCAGCTTCCGATTTTCGAAAAGCCATTTCTTGCTTCGCGCTTCTCAGGTTTACCGGATAAGAAGAGGAACGCCGGTGAAACTTCTTTGGACTGTTTTTACCACAATTCCAGCTAGGTAGGAACTGAAATACAATGATTATTAAGCTCCTGCGTATAACATTGTTATAATTTATTCATTTTGTTTTAACAGGGATCACAGTATTTCCCCTATTCACCTGCGTTTCCCATTTTTCAAATTCCCCTTTTTCCCCTATTCTCGAAAAACTTTCCATTTTCCCCCTTACTCTTTAAATATACGAAAATTATTGTAATTATTACAATTATGTATTGAATTACACGGGAAATAGGAACTGTCTAGAGATACGTGAATAATTGCTCCTATACTCATAAAAGTTTGCTAACAGCGGATTTAAAAGAATCTATACAAATATTTGAAGTCACATTACGTGACATATTCAAAACTAGAATATGCTATTACGTATAGTGAACGTGTAATTTTTATAATTTTTTAGAATTATCTATTATAATTATATTTTTTAAATTTTAATTCAAAATGGTATTAATTAGTTTTTACAGTCAAATTAAAATTTTGGTTACAGCTACAATATAGAGCAAGACAATATATTTCATTGAAAATAAACACTCTTTAAAAAAAATTTGAAGCTCTGAAACATTTAAAAATATGTTAAGAATGTGAAAACTGGAGACAGAAGTTGTTATGCAATGTAAAATTGGAACAGTTGAAAAATATATAGTAATTTTAAAAAGAAGTATTAGAAGGTGAACAAATTTTAATTAAAATGTACAAAGTTCAATAATTAATAAATGGAATATCCCAAGTTTATCAACTGTAAGGTTAAATGTTCTAACTTCAAAATTTGAAGGTCAATCGTTCAAAATTGAGCCACTTGAATTTTAAAACTGTATATTTTAAATCTGTATTCATTTCTTAATCTTACAAACATAAATGTTTTAGATACTCAAACTTGAACTATTTTTAATTTGATTTGAAGATAATTAAGAGTGTTGTTTCAAATTTGCATTTAAAGTGTTAATTATAGTACGGACGAAATTACAAATCATGAAAAGAAATATTTAATTTTTAATGATGGAATTATTTTTAAAAAATATTCTTGATTATGAAAACGATTTTAAATATATAATAATTGTTTCCTTAAACATTTTAATCTTTTTTCGGACTTTTTTACATCACCGTGAATGGATTTTCAACGACCTAAGAATATCCAATTTTTAAAAATAGATTCATAGATTCTTTACTGACAGAAATCATAAAGATCATTTTAGAATTATGTAAAAATATAACATTTCTTATAAGATTGTTTTTTTTTCTTCATGTAAAAATTAATGTTTAATCTTTCCCCTATTTCCCCCCAGTTTTCGTGAAAAAATCACCCTATTTCCCCTTTCTTGAGCTCCTCTTGTGCAGTGATCCCTGTTTTGACAATGAACGAAAATATTACCAAGCAAGGATCAATGTCAGTCAGAAGAGCAGGCTGATTTTTTTCGACTGCTTTTAAGCATATGAGTGTTGCTTCTGCTAACGTTTCTTGACATAAGAACGCCCATGGTTCCAAGCAAGAAAGCAGGTGCTCTTTATCCGATAAAAGCCAAGACAACTTTTGAGAGAGCGAATGGTTCTCTAAACTGAAAAGTATATGGAAATTTGAATGTATCCCTTCGAGTTTTCAAAAACACCAGTATTTAAAAAACATAAATATTTTTTCAAATTTTAAATTCTTCTCATACAATATTTAATACAATACGTTTAAGTATTCTTGTAGCAGTGTAAAATGGGGCTAAGCGGCGCGTGTGGGGGAAACCGGCTCACCCGCAACTTTATTTTTTATAATTAATTACCTCCTTCTCTAAATAATACATTTTAAGATTAGCGATTGCTTTTTTTTCAGAAATACTCAAATTTATTTTAAATCTTGTTTGGCGCAGTTTTGTTAGTCATAACGAATTAAAAGTGAATTCGTATAAGATGCTCAGTTTGGAAATTTGGTTAGGCTGTGTAAAAAAAATTGCGGAAAACTAAACATGTACCAGTTTGTGGAAGTTAGTTCTATGTATCATATTTTTTAGCACTCGAACAAGATTTATGACAATTTTTTCTAATGAATAAAATACATTTTTCGTCCTACTGAATGTTTTTTGTAAAAAATTTCGTTTTTATGGGGAAAGCGACATATAGTCTTCCATCATAAAGCAAACGAAAAAAAGTTTCTCCTGATAATAATTATGTTTAAGAGATCAAAAATACCTTTCGCAATTTTCAAATAAAAATAAAATAAAATCTATCAAATTCCAATATTTTTTGTAATATGCCTTACTTACTTATACATAAGGTTAAGAATAAATCTTGTTATATTCCAAGTGACAGTAAGCAGGTTATTTAACGTTGCCGTGTAAGTCGTAGTAACATTATTTGCTTTAAAATGATTAGAAGAGTTCTAAATAATTACTTTTTCTGTCAACTTTGCCATTCAAGAGCTTTTAACGATTTTCATTTTTCTTTTTTTGAGTGATTGACCTAACCCCACATTGTGGGTTAAAGTCGCTCATACTTCCAAGAGATGATAAATAGTTGTTTTTTATTTAAATGTGTGTTTGTACTTTATATTATGAAAGAGGCTCAGATAGAGATTATATATTTGAAGCATCAATACCTAAGGAGCCGTGCATAAATAAAACATTTCTTACGTCTGCAAATCACTAGCAACCAGAATGAAACAGATTTTATTGTAAAGAGCTGTTTCTCAGCGCAATCTAGTACTTACTGTAGTACTTTGTACTTTACAGTAATGTAAAAAAATTAATGTTACTTGATTTATATTATTATTACTATTAATATTAAATGTGATAATTATAACAGGCTTCACATTCTTTCCCCTTTTTCACCTAACCCAAGAAGAAAATCCAACTATTTTTTGTTGAAACTTCATTCTTTTCGGTAGAAAAGTCTACTATTAAATTTTTCGTTAAAAATAGTATTATTTGGTTAAAAATGTAATTATTTTCTTGGAAATTCAAAAATTTGGTTAAAAATTATACCTTTTAGTGGAAACTTCAAACTATTTGGTTGAAAATTCGTTTTTCTTTTCTTGAAACTTCAACAATTTGACAGGCACTTTTTCTACCTTAGTTTAAAACTTAATTTCTTTTTGTAGAAATTTCATCCTTTTTGGTTACAAATGAAACTGACTGGTTCAAAATTAATCTTTTTTGGTTGAAAATGAACAATTTGGTCCAAAGTTGAACTACTTTGTTAAAAATTCATTTTTTGTTGAAGATTCATCATTGTTGTTAAAACTTCATTTTTTTATAAATATTTAACTACTCCGTTTTTATTGAAAATTTATGTATTTGGTTAAAAATTCTTATTTTTGGTATCAAATTAATCCTCTTGGTTGAAAATTTAACTATTCCGTTTTTTTATTGAAAACGTATGTTTTTGAGTTGAAAATTCGACAATTTGGCTGCAAATGCATGTATTTTGTTAAAAATTCGTCTTTTTGGTATAAAATTAATCCTCTTGGTTGAAAATTTAACTATTTGGTTGGAAATTTATGTACTTTAATGAAAATTCTTCTTTTTTGGTAGAAAATTATTTTATTTGGTTAAAAATCAGGGTGGCCACTATTTTAAAAATTTTTGTCTCCCGGCTTTCTCCCGGTAAATATTCGTGATTTCTCCCGGTTTAGAAAAAAAATATACTCGCTAAGGCATCAGAAAACTTTTTTGCAAGAAATCTGTTGACTATAAACCATATAAACAATTTAAATATCTTTATTCACCCAATTTTTCAATATTACGTTTAACATTTTTTAAACTATAATTAATCATTTCTAACTGAAAACGTGGACAATTTAATTAATCAGGAAATTGAATTATTTCGGATTAAAATTTCGAAAATAATACAATGTCGAAACGTTAAAAATTGAATATTTTAAGATTCGAATTTTGGAAAATAGATTATTTAAAATTGAGAGGAATTGGAATTGTATTATTTATAATTAAAAGCATTCAAAATTAAAAATGTTTGAA
>CAKNWT010044915.1:0-10393 GCA_932066315.1 Andricus coriarius | reverse complement strand
TAGGAAAAATTATAGGAAAATAATTATAGGAATGAATAATATAAAAATTTTGAAATAATTAATTCAAAATGTAGAAGTATAAATTAATGATTTATTTTGAAATACTCACACAGTATTACACGAAAAATTGACAAAACTTCTTTAAATATATCAATTCTTTATGTAATTTTATGCTAGTTGTTCAGAATACATTATTAATTTATACTTTCTTCTATTTCTTGCATTAATTATTTCAATATTTTAATATTATTTATATATTTAATTATTTACCTATACTTTTTTCGATAATTATTTCTATAATATTTCCTATAATCGCGAAAAAATTATAGGAAAATCATCATAGGCCTATAATGATTTTCGTATCATAATTTTTCGCAAGAGGTTCGTGATAATCGCTCAGATAATTCCATTTTACACAAAATCAAAATTAAATAAGCAGTAATTTTCGATTCTTAATAATAAAACATGATAACTTCTTACAATTAATCAAAAATAAAAATGGATTTTAAGTCGTAAAGTTCCCCCTAGCGGACCGAATGAACGGAACGGATACGCTATAGCGTATCCTTAAAGTATCCACATCGTATCCTCTCCGTATCATGGAAGAAAAACAAATTAAAAAAGGAAGATGAACATTTAACTTGTTGAAATTCGGATTCTACGTGAAATTTTGCGTTAGAAGGTCACGGAGTGATTGCAATAGATTTTCTTGCAACGATAAAAACTTTAAAAAAATATAATACTCATCGACAACGTGGGCTGAAGGCGACTTCAAGCGCATCCATAATCATTTAAGCAGTACTGCTTAAACGATTATGGATGCTTGATTACGGACGCTTAAAGTCGCCTTCAACCCACGTTGTCGATAGGTATTATTTTTTTTTTTTTAATTTTCAACGTTGCAAGAAAAACTATTGCAATTACTCCGTGACCTTATAACTCAAAATTTCACGTAGAATCCGAATTTCAACAAGTTAAATGTTCATCTTCCTTTTTTAATGAGTTTTTCTTCCATGATATGTAGAGGATACAATGTGGATACTTTAAGGATACGCTGTAGCGTATCCGTTCCGTTCATTAGGTCCGCCAGGGCCGTAAATAAATGACAGATCTAACCTACAATCAACTTTACTCACATTAAATTTCTACCATTCAGAGCAAATTTTGGAAAGAGTTCCACATGTACGTTGCACTTTAATCATAACAAGCAATTCAATTGACAAATTCTAGGTTATTACTTCAATTCCGAATATTTGATAAGATTTAAAGAAATAAAAGCACTATGAGTTTTCAAGCACGCTGCTATAACAACCTGTATATTAAATTTAATATAAAGTGTACAGCTATTCATATTTTAATGTATGTTAAACTTAAACTACCGTGTATGCAAATGACTTCATATACATTTGTATTAAATTTAATACAGATTTTTCTAACAGTGAGGTTGCAGTTTCAACAAAATAGTTAACTTTTCAACCAACGAGATGAATTTTCAAGTAAGAAGCATGAATTTTCTACTAAAAAAGAAGCAATTTCACCAAAATAGATCAATTTGCAATGAAGAGAGATAAACTTTTTACGATATATATGGAATAGTTGAATTTTCAGTTAAAAAATAAAATTTCGACAAAGGCACATAATGTTTAGCATAATACTCAAATTTACAGCCAATGAGATGATTTTTCAAGTACATTTGTAAAGCTTGCAGTGGGAGAGTCAATTTTTCAGTTAGAAAAAATAAATTTCCAAACCAAAACAATGATTTTTCAACAAAATAGTAAAATTTTGAAGCAAACAGATGAATTTTCAAGTAAAGTGAAGAATCCTCATAAAAAAATGACTTTCTAACCAAATGGTACAATTTTCTACAAAGTAGAATATTGTTAAAGAAAAGAGATGAAAGGCTCGACTTGTCAAACAAAACGGATATTTAAAAAACAAATGTTTCACATTTTTAAAGAAAGTAGATTAAGTTTTGACAAAATAGTGAAATTTTCAATACAAACTATTAATTTTTAAAGAATAAGAATTATTTTATACCGAATCATACGGATTCTCAACGAAATAATTCAAGTTTCAATTGAAAATGATTAATTGACAAGCAAATAGTTCAATTTTCTAGCAAAGAGATGAATTTTAAGCAGTAGTTGTATTTGTAACCGAGATGATTAATTTTGCACCGTAAAAGACGATTTTTTAAGAAAATACATGATTTTTTAACGGAATATATTTTAATTTTTCAACAAAAACACGATTTTGAAACAAAATAAATTAATTTTAAACCAAACTGTTCAATTATTACGGGAGAAGATTTTTTTTTTACCATGAAAGACGGATTTTTCACAAAATATATGAATTATAAATTATTATAATTATCATGTTGATTGCAAACGGTTTATCCTACGAAACAAGTGCAAGAGGCACAAAAGTTTTATTTTTGCTTAGCGAGCTGAAAGTGCTGTTTTAAATTTGTGTTGTTTATAAAGAATTAAATTGTTTCCAAAAAAATTTTTTGCAAAAAAGCTGACCAAGATTTCGAAAACCGAAATTCCTTCATTATGCGTGAATGGAACATTTCCGAATGTAATGATAAACTGCTCGTAAGAAATGCAGTATTTGCCCAAAAGTAACATTGTGAAGTGAAACATCAGTCGCAAAACGATTGACAATTCTTGTTTTGGACAAAATCACGTACAAGTGTACATATAATACAGTCAAATTAGCTAAAAGAAGGCCATTTGGTAGAAAAAATTAGCAGCTGTTCATATTCATATGAACAAATACACGTGCTATACGTTTTTTCATTTGGAAAAGAAGATGCGCAGATTTCATATTTCAATATATGTTTGAAAAATTAAAATTTGAAACCTTTTTGTACAAGGTCTCAGGTTCAACAAAATTCTATAACCGGTTATTGCAGACAGCCCCTGAGTTGTGCAAACATGCATTGTTTGTGTAAAATGCGAATAAATCTGTTATTTTTCAGAAGAAATTGAGCGACACAGATTATGGGTATCTTGCCGAAAATCGTACAGTTGCACTGATTCGGTGTGAATATATTGCATGCATGAATTCGGGGGCGAATTGATTATAAGACATTATACTGTTTACAGTTTTCTTTCAGAGTCAGCATTTACTGCCCCCCCCCCCCCTCCAACATTTACACCAACCGAACCTTTCGGGATTTCACCCACTCATTTGGGTAGGGGCCCCTAGTTTTCGTATACGGCGTGTTCGCCCCTGAATGCTATCGGCGACAATTTATTTCTTTTAATTTTTGCATGAAAAATATAATTATTTCGAAAAAGTAAAACTGTACCGAGAGTCTCTATATTGTTTAGAGCATGTATACAAAAAATTAGACAAAATGGCTTCACCGTTTGGCCTGAATCCGAAACCGCGATTTACACTCGATTTCCAGGGCCCTTAAGGATATGTACCAGGTTAGCACGTAACTGCAAGTGCTTTCGACGATCTTACTCATTAACTGATAACTCGAATGAATTTTCCATACCAGACGCAGACGTAAAGGATAGAAAAGGCAAACGTCTGTCTCATATAGAAAATCTGTTGGAACTATTTAATTTATGTGTATGGTCGTCGAAAAGAATTAGTTGCATGAGAATCTGGTAAATGCCCTTAATTTTTGTAATTCTCTTGAAGTCTTTGGAATTAACCTTTTAATAATTTTTTTTTCATCACATTGAAGTTTTCTGAATTAATTTGAAATTTGGACTGAATTCTTTGTATTTCTTCAAAATTCTTTTGAATGTAGGTGTATGGAAATTGCAAGTGTCAATTTATAGGGTACATTTAGACGAGAGGATAATCACTACTTTAAATTCACTTATGTACCTGTTTCTGAATTCTTTTCATTTCTCTTGAATCCTTCAAGATACTGTTTGTAAATTCATTTGAGTTCGTTTGGTTTCCTTGAATTCTTTCGAATTTTTCTATATTTACTTGAACTTTTTTGACTTCTTTTGAATTAATTTAAATTCCCTTAAATTATTTTCAGTAAATTGAATAAACTCAACTGTCATAGAGTGAATTTTCGTATTCTAAAGACTGAGTGTGTAAAGCACCGCCTGATACACATAATGTTTGAATTATTTTAAACTCGCCATGAATTTTTGTCAATTTCCTTAAAATTCTTTGAAGTCTTCTTGAATTTCTTTCAAATCTTCTGAACTCTTTACATTCTTTTTAAATTTTTCAATTCATTTAAACATCAAAATTGCTATTTGGTAAGCCCTGACATCCAATGCAAGATTATTATTATTACTTTTTTATCGATGCCGATGACAAAGTGAGTTTTTAGTTTAAATTTCTTCCTGACATAGTCTTTGATATATGTGTAACAAACTCAGCACATTTAAAGTGAGTACTTACCTAATGAAATACAGACATTATTGGACATCATGTATCCAAAATCGAACTTGAGAATGACCAAACCGGTGTATCCTATAATGAGGCTAGCCATATGGCACATCAGTGTTTTTCCGTGCAAATTATGAAGATCCGGTAAAATTGCATATACTAGGAACGTAATCAGCAGAAATATAACAGAAACAAGCATGCCAATCGGATGAGCACTTTCTGTAGCATCTGTCGGCATCCACATACAAAGCACAGCTGAGAAGTTCATCGTGTAATCCGTCCAGTCTAGACAATATTCAGATGGCGAGTAAGACGTTAAACCTACTTGAAGTGTACCATTCTTCTGAAGAACAAACATATCCTCAAGATATGCTGGATCCAGGATTATCCTATGGATTCCTTCCAAACACACAACCATACTTTCCACTATATAAAAGGCATCTTCCAGTTTGGTGATCCACCGTAGTTCAGGTGCCAGTTCTTGGTTCCAAGGTCTTAATATTGATAATGAGCCCTCCGTGGTGTCAGATTCAACGCACATGTTCTCTTTTAATACCTTCCCAGCCTCGCAGCATTTCCTTGTACATGCTTTTGACACATTGCAGACACATCCGTAGGTAATATTTTTTGAATCTTCAGTCCAGTATAGGTCAGGTGAATAAGTAAGCTGATCATGAATCAAAGATCGGTTAGGAAGTATCGTGTAATTGATGAGCGCCTTTGCTAATGACACAGGGCAAGGTAATTGTCTCATTTCCTGAGTGCAGTAGTGGATTGCGAAATTTTCAAGTAAAATAACTAAAGTCACTATTCTTTTGCACTTGGATGTTAACATGATCATTTTATTAGATGTATGCCAAAATTCACTCGGGCCACTCATCCAGGGAATTAACAGTGATGGTTCTGCATAACTTTCAGTAAATGAGGCCATTCATCACTATACATATCCCTTTTAGAACATTAAACAAGTTTGATTAGAACACGATTTGACTTTCAAATTCTCTTTTCCAGAAAATAATAAAAACTTTGAGTCACTCCTCAGAATCGAATATTATTACAAAAAAAGAAATCTTTCAAATGTTTTATTGTAATCTTGGTTCTCTGGATTTCAAATTAAAATTTTGTTTGACGAATCGTGATTCAATTGGGTTTTACTTGTATATTATTACATTAGGTCACTATCTCTACATTTATCTTACATTCCATGCATTAATTTGATTTTTATCTTTCTTTTTATGAAATGATTAACTTGAGGCTTCCATGGTTCTAGGCAAGGAAGAAACGGACTGTCGATCTTTACAGCACGCGACAGACTAGAGTTAAGGCATGGGTTTGTTTGAATGAGGACTAGAGCTGTGTGAAATCGACGCTGAGGGAATACAGCTGTGCGCCCGCGCATTACACTTTCTACCCTGTTTACGCTTTGCTCGAGAGATAAGGTTTTGAAATTTTAATACAAAAGTGTCTGCTTTAAGACTCATAAAAAATACAATTGACATTCCAAAAAGCTTAGTCTAAAGAGTTACAAACACTGGAAGCAAATGGTTTGATGAACAAAATTATAAATATAAGTACACTGGAATAATATTGCCACGCACAATCCACGCATTAAAAAGAACACTGCCGATTAAAATATACAGTCCCGGATTGGTAAGGTGGGATTTCGGGAAAAATCTCGGTGGGTCGGTACTATTTTGAATGCTGAAACTTGCAGAATTGGAACGCTTCATCATTTTCAACCATTTGTTTTAACCATTTTTCGAGGGCCAATTTTCTATCCCAATTCGACCCTGAGGATATGGGGTTTGGGCCCGCTCTACGTGTAGAAATTCCAGGTTTTCCCCAAGACCTGAGAAGCAAATTTGTCCATATAACCACACATCTAAACATTTAAGTTTTTGATGTGAGGTCTGGATAAATTTCCGAAAATACCATATACCTATAATTTTTTGAAGCCGCGTATACTATAAATTATTTTCGACGCGCTGATCACGAATAGGATCATGAAAATTAGAGCCAATAATATCTTAAGATTACATTTTTTCAAACCCTGCATTTTCGACGGGTTTTCAGCATTATATTGAAAACTATTGATATCATGGTCAGCGCAGAAAGCCTAAAACAGGAGTTATGTTTTAGAGTTCAAAACAGTGCATAGAAATGGGAGGGAAAGAAGGAGGGCGAAAAAGAAGCATCACGACAATGGCGGGTGTTATTATTTCATGTTGTGTGGAAAAAATAACAACTATTACACAGGACCACAAAAAATGTATTAACTGTACTGGGACAAAGAGTATATAGTTGTTTTCTGTACACGGAGAATATATATTTGTTAAATTTTACATAACTTAGTTCGGTTAACCGAGGACTTTCCGACATTTCCTTGAAATTTCACTTTCAGTCATTTAAAATAAAATAGGGCAATATTTCATGTGAAAAAATGAATTATAAATAAAATTTCATTATAATTTAATTCGTGATTCAGTAAGAAATATTATAATTAGTGAATGAAAATTACCTGGCAGTTGGGTACACTGAGTCGTCGATTACCTACCAGTTGGGTAAAATGAGACGAACTGTTAGGTATAGATGCAAGCAAAGAAAACAAAGTCTGCCTCCCTATATATGAAAAATTATACGTGATAGTCACGTAAAATTTCGTGCGCCAGCAGAAAAAAAAACATTTTTGCTAGGTCCAGATTCTGTGGAAGGTCATCATTATTACACTCATACTTATACATATCATACAACTTACAAATATATCGTTCGTACATATACACAATTTAACTTAAATAATTACAATACATTACATACAATAGAATCTTGGAATATCGAAAAAAAATCTCTTCTATAAAGTACGAGTACGTCAGAGACGTACACAAATGATCTGATCTCTCTTTATTCGGAATTAATTTTATTATAACATCTTGTTAATTATCAGGTTTATAAATTTATAGGAAGTGAAAGAAACCTCTTTTTGTTGAAAATATATAAAATTTGGAATAAAAATACAAAATTAATTTAATTTTTGCATTTAATATTAAACAGTATCAAGTATTAAACGTTGTAAATTAAAGAATTCTAAAGTAAGTTTGAAACTGGATAATGTTTTATTTACATTTTTTTTAACTTAAAGGTCCGATTAAAATTTCATAAACTATTTTCAGTTTTCAAATATTATCTATTTAATAAATTCATAATTCAACGTTTTTATTCACTGTCACATTATATTCAAATTTTTTTGTCTAAAATATTCCATTTTTAACCCATTCAATTTGAAATTTTTTAATTAAAAAAGAACAATTTTTTCATTTTTAGCAATATTTGTCTGCTCATGAAAAAGAAGCCATTATAAATCATATATTCAAAAATAAACAATTTAAAACTGACTTGTTTTTAATAGAAAGTCTTGAATCGTTAAAATCTCACAGTGATAAATTTCAACTTTGAATGTTACAATTTCAATTCTTTAATTTTAAAAATTTTAATTTTGCTAGTGAAAGCATTGAATTTTAATGTATAAATAAGAATTGAGCGATTATTATCAATTTGAAATGACTTTAAATTAAAATAATTGAACTTAGCAGAATTTATGTATAAAAAAACTTTTGAATTTCACAATTCTAATTTTAAAGGAAAGGGAATAAGTTTTAGTACTAAATTTTTTTCTGAATTTGAATGGGAATTTTTTTTTTAAATTTGTATTGAGTTGAAGGCGGGACCATTTTTTCGATATTTTATGTATTGGAAGAATGATAATTTTTAATTTTTAACATTTTTATTGAGGTTAAAGGAAGAATGTTTTATTTTAAAATTTTATCTGAATTGGAAGATGGTCTTTTTCTTGTGTTTTATCATTTTTATTGAGTTCAAAAGGTTTTAAAGATGTTCAAAATTAGAAGAGACCAATTTTTTCTTTTGAGCATTTTTATTGAGTGAAGGGGGCAAATTTAGGGTGTTCAACATTTAGCTGAAAGGTGAAAGTTTTTATTTTCAATTTTGTACTGAACTGGAAGAAGGATTAGCTTTAATTCAGAAGATTAAAAAGGATATCGTGGATTTATATGTTTTAACTATAAATCTTTGAACTGTTAAATTGATCAATGTTCAAATGTTTTAATTTTGTAATTTAATGGCATTTAATTTTAAATTGTTTGATTGGGAAGTGTTAAAAGTTTCCATGTTTATGTGTCAATATTATTAAGCGTTTGAATTACAAATTTCGGAATTAAACATTTTTTTAAAACTTCTTTGATAAAAGTTTAAAATTCCAACGAGTTCTACTTTAAACTTGTTAATGTGCAGTTCATTTTTGACTTAAACACTTATCAGCACCGGGAAAAACACCCCCAATTAATGTCATTGTATACGAAGTAAGCCACTTCTATACAGTTCTACATAAACTACTGAAAGAGTCTACCCAATTTAAACCCATAGTTTATAACATTGGCCCAGATATATATTCAGTCAGCGTGTTTTATATTGAAGACTATCGTAAAGTTATCACTGATCTAGAGGAATAAGGCTTCCAATATTATCTTTATAATAGCATTAACTTGCCTCCTGTCAATCTCGTCAATATCCCTACTGGTACCTCAATCTCCAGTCCAGTGATTATATAAAAACCAAAGTAGAGCCCTATGTTAAATCTAAAGAGACTACACAATGCTAAAAGTGCCAAAGATTCCATCATGTCTCTGACATGTGCCACGCCACTCCACGTTGTGTGAAGTGCGGGGTCGCGCATCAGAGTTTCACATGCAAAAAAGTTCGTGAATCACTGGCCACTAGTGCTAACTGTGCTGGAGACCACACCGCGAAGTGAAGGAGTTGTTCTGCATTTAAAAAATCCTCCAGAAAAACAACCAATAATAAATAAAAACCTCATAATTCTCACAAAGCAACTACTTCCTTTAAACCAGCTGCACAAGTCTCACCAAAAGAAAATTTGACCCATGCAAATGCCCCAGTAGCCACTGCCCCGCTATCACACAAATTATCGCTCACAAACACGCGTGATCAAGCCTCAAACTACCCAGCCATCCAAAATACAAAAACACACTAATATTCGAGTTAAAGCACCAATCGCCATGACAATTACCACCCCACAGAATAAAATCACTCCATTAATCGCACCCAATAAAAGTACACCTCAGGATATCAAAATAAATCTAGTAAACGTCTTAAAAAAGCTACAATTTATCCACCAATATAATGGGGGCGGGGGGTTAACATTACCAAAGCTATAAATTCAACCGCTGAGGTTATAAGTAATATACTTTCACTTGCTATCGGAAATGGCCACCTTCAATAATAACAAACCAAAAATAATTTTTTGGAATGCTCAGGGTATCCTTAAAAAAAGACATGAGTTAGCCACATACCTCTACAAGGATAAAAGTACCATTTGCTTGCTCAGTGCTTTTCATTCAAGAAAATATTGACCACAACGAACTAATAATTCCTGAACTTGAAGCCCTCGAAGCTACGGTTATACAAATAAAAATTTGCCCGCTGTGCGGGCACATTCTCATCGCGCGCTGTGCGCGCGGCTCGCTTCGCGCTCGATAATATATGTATTTCGCGCTTCGCGCTCGATAATGTATTTACCTCGCGCTACGCGCTCTATCATTGTATTTCCACACATTTGTGCAGAGACCTTTTCAAATTAAAGGTCACAGCATCGACAACTGTAATTTGGTGATTGTGAATTCTCTTTTGTTAATGCTCCTTCGGCTTTAACGAACACATTCTCATCACGTATCAAATTCCTGGGATTCCTTATTCATATGTTGCAATATAAAGCACAAATTTTATTTCTCATGATTACTTTAATACTTTTTTCTTATTTTGCATTACATTTTATTCTCAACTACCTTGAACAATGTATCATTTCAATAAATTTATATTATTACAATTCATAATATGCATTGGTATTGAAACATACGTATTTTCATTGTCTTGTTTTTATAATTGAAAAAGTGCTCATCCTATACAAAAAAAATTTGTTATT
>CAKNWT010044829.1:0-11628 GCA_932066315.1 Andricus coriarius | reverse complement strand
ACAATCTTTTGAAATGCCTTAAAATTGTTTGAAGTTCTTAGAAATTCCTTTTGTTTTTGAAAATATTTTAAATTCTTTGAATGAATCGAAAATTCCTGGGAATCTTGTAAGATATCCTAAAATCTTTCAATTTTTTTGATAATACCTTGAAATCAGGGACCCGACCGAAACTTTCGTTCCATTTCGTTACTGACAATTGAACAAAATAATTTTGATTATATCAATAATTTAACTTCAGATATTATCTACTTTCGTCCAAATCTAGAAATAGCAGTTCAAGGTTTAGTGAAAATAGTATATTACGACCCAAGGCCAGAAAGTTGGAAATCCAATATTTCTGGCCATGTGTCGTATACTATTTTTCTTCATCCCCAGCCGAAAGTACGTAGTGCCGTCGCGCCGCTGCTCTCGGTCAGCTGAGCAGAAGCATGGGATTCGGTCGCCCGCCCGACTTTCGCAAAGGCGAGGCAGAGCCGAGGTTTTGCTGGTCGGGGCGGGCATCAGAAACACATGTTTTATTTTTTCTCAACATTTCTGCCTCGTCCGCAGAATCTTCAGACGAGGAGTCGACCATTTTTGAGGTTTCGTGCCGATTTTTTATGCACAAAAATCGCAATAACCTTAAACCATCAGTTTTAAGGTTGAACACACCGACGCTCTCTTTTTCCATTCACCTGTCAAGATAATTTTTTTTCGGAGGCTAAGTACACAATAACAGTGAACGTTGCTACGTCAGCGAGCCACAAAAATCTCGCAGCCAATCAGAGATCGCGTTCTCTAACAGGCCGCAAAAGCCACTGTTCCCGGACAGAAATGCAGCCGGGAAAACGTACTTTCGGCTAGGGGATGAAGAAAATTATTTTTTTCTACTGTTTGAGTGTATAGTTACTGCTGTCTAATTTGTCTTTACCTTGTCTCATCGGTTTCATTAAGCAGGGTAAAACAAAAATCGGCACGTTTTCTTGATACTGTAATCCTCCCTCAATATACCCTTAACGCGGTCAGTTTTAACATCTTGAATTTCCTATCACTCGGCCTGCTTGATGAATCATCTCTGGAGAAATTCCGAGGCTGCCATTTTTCCAACTTTTGAAATGTACATAGATTTCATTTCTGAAAACACCGGAATCTAGCCTACTACCTTGCCTGCTCCTCAGCGGAGGTCAGTCTTGAACTACCCTCGAACAAAGTAACGTCTAGCTTGCACGGTACCTCGGACCTTGTATCTTATTTGACCACTCATTTTGAAATAAATTTATGTACCGGAATATATTAATTGTTTGAATAAGCGAATCTATCAAATGAACTTTTTCTTCAATATTAGCATGGTTACGCGTGTATACATTGGTTCTTCGTAACCGGATAAATTTTGAATCAGTGAACAAATTTGTACTTTGAATTGGACTTTGATTATTGTGCACTTTCATGTAACCAGGAACTCGGTTAATTAACTGCAGTGATTGTATTCATAATCATTTTTACTTTATAATCACCGGGCACTTGTGATTATTTGGAACTTTTGTGACGTTGTGTTATTTTTACTTGAACTTGGACTTGATGAGTTTACCGACGGGCAACTCTTGTGAAATTATGTGATTGTGTCAAACGTTCTAGTGAGTGGTTAGTAAAAATTAGTGTAGTTCAAGACTCGGACTTCAAATCGTTACATTGAACTTTCGTGTTTTTTCGATCATGTCAAAATAATTCTTAAATTTAGAATTCAAATTTAAATTGTGAATTGCACTTATATTTACAATTTATTTGAATTTGACTTTGAACTTTTCCTCTGAACTTAAAATTGAATTTTGTGTTTGTGAACTGTGGATAATTGCACTACCCAGTCAATCAATTGCAACTGTGAGTGTTAACTTTAAACTCATGTGGGATTATAAGGATAGATATCTCATCTAGAACATGAGTCGCAGACTTGCTGAGCACTACGTCACTACAAGAACTAAAGGTGAGTCTCCAATTTCAAGCCACGATCAGAATTGAAAACTGAACGTAGTGCGATACTCTCTGAGATGAGTCGCTTCAAAACTTTCTGGGATAATTTCGATCAAAGTAGCTCGGACGTAGGTGTGCTTTGTTTTAAATTAGAGAAATTAGAACCCCTATACGATGAATTTGATCGTGTACAGATTTTAATTGAATTTTTTTTTATTGATTTTGATTGATTTTAATTGAAGAAAACCCCGAATTTTTCGAAAATAGAATTTGCGAATTAATTGCGACTGCTAGAGCTCACATTAATAAAAAAATTCAGCCCGATATTGAAAGAACCGTTTCTTCTCTGACCAAAAATGTCATTACCGACCTTCGATGGCACGTTCGACGACTGGATTAAATTTCTTGATTCCTTCGAAGCAATTGTCAACGGCAGAGATATTGCAAAGATTAACAAATTTAACTATCTAAACCAGGCCCTTCAAGGGGATGCAGCTCGCGTAATTCAGTATTCAGGCATTTCGGATACAAATTATGACATCGCGTGGAAATGTCTAAAGGACCGATACGAGGACTTTGTGAATTTAAAGTAATTTCAAAAGAATCTTTTATTGAATTGCGACAGTTTATTGCCGATATTAATAACAATTTTTTCGCGTTAAAAGCACTCAAAGAACCCACTGACTCATGGGTTACGCTTCTATTATATCTCATGAGTAAAAAATTAGATGCCAACGTGAATGGGAAAAAAACCAAGCGACTTTCAGTGAAAGAACAAAATTGACGGATTTTTTAACCTTTTCAGAGAATCACTGTAAATTCCTGCAACGGTCTCACATCAAAAAACAGACAACTTCCGCGAACTCTCAGGGCAAATCAATTGCGGCCAATCACAAAAAAAACTTAGTGGCCACATTTCTTCGCATGTGGCCACAGAAAAATCTACATATGTTTTATGTACAAAACCTGACGCACTTATGGCTGAACAGAATTGAAGAAACTTCCCGTAAGCGAGCGATTGAGCGTAGTTAAAGAATGTTATCCGTGTTTCAACTGTCTTTTCTCCGGAAATAATTATAATTTGTCAATCAGGTTCATGTCGGAAATGTTCAAAAAAGCATCACACATTAGTTCACATCGAATATAATACTCCGTATGAGAAATCCGAACAAAATCAACAGTTGCCACGTGAGCATGCCCACTATCAAACTTCACTTATTGTAGGATTATTGTAGAACTAGCGCGAAATGACGATGAAGACCCCTACGTGATATTATCTACCGCAGTTGTTCATATTCTAGACCGAAAAGGAAAATTAAACGAATGTAGAGTACCAATTTCACCACGAGACTTGGATGGAATCGTCGTTCCGTCAGATATTAAATTAGCCGATCGCACAATTAAAAATCCTCACATTGATCTTCTTGTCGGTACGTGTCATCTCATTACTAACCAGCAATTGCACAACCAAGTTGAGACACTCTGGGAAGTAGAACAGGTTGCCGATAGTAAAAGCAATGGAACTCTCGACGTGGAAAACTCTTGTGAGCAGCACTTTACAGCGACAACTAAGCGCGCACCTGATGGGCAATTTATAGTTAATATTCCTTATTCTGACAGGGTTAATGAATTAGGAAAATCGTTCGAAATTGCAGAAACCGGATTGAACTGCGTGGAGCGAAAACTGCTAAAGGGTCCGCAACTTAAGGACGGGTACTTTTTTATGAGTGAATACGATACTTCAGGCGATATGAAAGACGTTCCTTCAGGAAAAATTCAATCTGATGCTCCAACGTATTACATTCCGCAACACGCTGTCATGAAGCCTGATAGTACGACTACGAAGGTTCGCGTAGCTTTCGATCGGTCGTTAAAAACGACGTCAGGATTGTCACTGAACGATGTACAGCACGTTGGACCCACGGTTCAAGATGACCTACTCTCAATTGTCTTGCGATTTCGAAAACATAGGTACGTACATTCAGCGGACATTGCCTATCACTTCGGAAATGGGCGTCGAATGATAAAGGAGTGTTTTTGACGGCTGACCTCTCAACTGAAGATCGACTGATTCAGGGTGATAAGGATCCTAAAACTTTGGGACTGCTTTGGAAATCGAATATCAACGAACTTCAATATTCTGTGAAAATTCCAGAGCAGCTGAAAGTGACAAAACAAACTATTTTTTCACTTGTCTCTCAAATTTTTTATCCTCTCAGTTTCGTTGGTCCTGCCACTGCACGGGTAAAGATTCTCCTTCAAGGACTTTGGGAACTGAAACGGGACTGGAACGAATCTTTGCCTCAACGAATGCACACTGCATGAGTAGAATTTCGAGATAAACTGTACAACCTCAATGACGTAAGTGTTCCAAGACTATTTTTATGTGAAAATCCAGTCACAATAGAAATTCACGGGTTTTGCGACGCTTCTGAAAAGGCGTACGGAGCATCGATCTACATACGCTCGATAAACGATCAAGAAAATATCGCCATGAATCTCATTGCCACGATTAGAACTCTCGCATAAAGTGATTACTTCACTAAATATGACCTTTGAACGCATATTTGTGTGGTGTGATTCCACGATTACACTCACATGCATTAAGGGACCATCTTACAAATGGGAAACTTACGTAGCCAACAGGTAAACAAAAATACAAGAACTGACAAAGGATGGAATACAGAACCACGTCTCGTCTTCTGACAATCCTGCGAATATTATTTAAAGAGGAATCGATCCATCTGAACTACCGAAATCAGATATCTGGTGGCATGCGCCAACTTTTTTATCACAGGACTCTGATAATTGGCCATTTCAGAAGCTACCAATCTTGAAATCGTTCCCGGAATTAAAAGAAGCTGCAGTTCAAATCAAGCTACTCTCACAAAACAAGATTCAACCATCTTCGAACGTTTCTCTTCCTATGTAACATTAATTAGGGTACTCTCATATTGTTTTCGACTCTGTCATAATTTAGCTAAGCCGACTACCGATCTCAAGATAGGATTTCTCACACCCCAAGAATTAAAATACACGAAACTTCGACTGACCCAACTGGCACAGGCAGAATCTTTTCGCACTGAGATTCATTGTATTGAACAAAAAAGGGAACTTGCAAACTCTAGCAAGCTTAAATCGCTCAAAGCGTTTTTTGACGAATTGGGTCTGCACAGAGAGGGCGGAAGACTAAACAACGCATCTCTTCCTTTCAATCAAAAGCATCCCATTATATTACCTTCAGATCACTTGTTAACGCAATTAATTATTAAGGATGAACATAACCGATTAATGCACGCTGGATGTCAAAGCGTGGTAGCATCTCTGCGAGAACAATACTGACCACTTTCATGTAAAAACATTGTCAAGACAATTTCGAAAATGCGTGCATTGTTTTCGTGTCGAACTAGTAGGCACCGTACACGTTATGGGAAATCTGCCTGCGGCACGAGTCACACCAGCTCGTCCCTTTAACACCTGCGGAGTCAAATATGCAGGGCCTTACCTTATCAAAGATAGAACTCGAAGTCGAACAAGTACCAAGGCGTATTCATGTATATTTGTATGCTTTGTAACAAAGGCCGTTCATGTAGAGCTAGCGGTAGACTCAACGATTGACGATAGTTCGAACCTAACTTTTTTCGAGTGAGTTGCGCAACGATTTCGTGCATCGAAATATTCGACTCGCGCGAAGTCAAATATTTTCAATTTCACGCTGCCGATTTTTAAACTGAATATAAACTGAGCATAAAAATAGTTATGATCCCAGGAGATCCCAGACTTTCGTACATTGCAGGGTATTTAAAATGTTACTAAGATGCGAAATCGATAAAGTTTTGCTGCGGAATGATGCAGACCTGGCTTTGGGAACTGAAAATCACATGTCGTGTCACGCTCGGCACATTTATTCACGCGCACAGTCCCGAGCGGGTGTTACTATACTGATTTGCGGGAATTTACTATTTAAAATCACCTACAGCCTACAATTCTTAACCGATTTTCAATTTTTTTTTAAATGATTAGTAATAGTTGCATAAGAGCGTCTGTGGATTAGATTTTTTAATTTTCATCATTTTCTATTTTTTATATAAATATACAAAAGCGAAAATGAGACATTTTTTAATTATTATTTTTTATCTTGGAATAAATAACTTAATTAATCCCATTTTCGACGAAAATGAATGTCGAAGTATCTAAAGAATATAAAAAATTAACAGGATATCGAATCAAATTGTTGTAAACAAATTATATTAACAAAATGTTCGCATCGTGGAAATTTTGCTTGCAAAGTATATTCGTATTTTGAAATTGCTTGATTTCATCGACGCAACAGGATCATATTTGATCATTAAAATTTGATGTCTGGTATAATTTGTTTATTTTACAGACAAATTATATAAACAAATGCAAGTTTAGGCATTTATTGGAAGAAAGTAATCGATTTTCTTTATTAGTACCTTTAAATTATAGTAGTGGTAATTCCATTTTGTCAGAAAAATATAAATGATCTTGAATGATTATTTATCTTGTCTTTAGAATATACATTATAAGATTTAATAACTAATCAGAAGTTATATAGCTAATGGGTTGAAGTTAAATCGTAAATAAATCTTTTAGAATTTGAGGTTAGCTGTCAAGTGAAAAGATAAGATTTCTTGCATGCATATTGCAAATTGCTTTTTAATGAACAATCGTAAAATAATTGTTACGGCAAATCTCGTCAACAAAAAACTCTTTGTCTTTCATTACCTTGTCATTTGCATATAAAAATTCAACTATGTTACTTTGTTCAAAAATAGCTTTATCAGAAGCACGACCACCATAAGCTTTACTTGAAAAAGATATTGTTCCAGCAGGAGTTATCCCAATCGTGTACTTTACAGTATAATCTGATTTGTAAATGGTATAAACGACTAACTAACAGCACAAATTAGATGGTTTTTGAATCGAGACTCCAGTGCAGTCTAAAATGACTCAAACGTCAGGAAAATCGCGAAAGTGAACAGGAATATTTTGCGAAATTTCTTCTTTACTCGGCCAAGTTATTAAACATTTTAGAGAGGAACTCAATACGTCTATCATACGATTAAATACGACTTGCATGTTGGTGGCGGTAGTGAGTCTGTGTTCGGTGACATGTGGTGACAGAATTTTACAGAATTTGTGGAAGCCTAGGAGGTGAATAGGGTTGTGCGGTGTGAATTAGGAAGATACAAATTAATCTACAGCGGAGGTGTGAGGTGGGACTTAGATATTTAGTGAAAATGAGGTTAGGTTGGCAAGGAGTCGGGGGAGTTTGTGGTCAGGAGTCTGGGGCCTTAGAGGGGTTAAGGGGGGTTCAAGGAGAGTTGGGGGATCTCAAGGGAGAAAAAGGGGTGTTTGCAAGGGCTGTGTGGAATTAAAGAAAAAATAAAATGAAATAAAAAAGAGAAATAAAGGAAAAATTTTGCGGCAATAGACGGCACTATTTTTCAGTGACATCTGTCGGTTGCGGAGGGGACTGCGTGGAGAGGTCCCAGTTACCGACGGCAGAGCGGGAGGTGGGCAGTGAGAGTGCTGGTAGTGAAATTGACGGGGAGGAAATTTTCCACGTGCCACGACGGCCAACAGTGCGTGGTCGAGTTTCGAGCAGCGTGTCGGGAAGTGGGGGAAAACGGAACGGTGGAAGCCAAGGAAGCGAGAAAGTAAGAGAGAGAGAGCGTCAAGCGCAAGTGACGGGGAGGATCTCTTGAAGAGGAAGAGAGACAACCAAGAGAGTCCGGAGAAAAGAGAGGTAGAGAGTCCATTTAAAAAAAGCGGGAGGACACGCAGGTCACCCCCCCCCCCCCCCAATGGAGGGAAAGTCGGAGAAGGAGGCTCTTGGGATGTTATTAGGCGGGATCAGGGGGGCTGAGGGAGGACGTAAGGGGGACTAAAGAGCAGATGGAAGGTATGAGGGAGGACTTGGGAATCAGAGATAAGAAATGAGAAAAGGAGATGAAAGAGCTGAGGGAGAGAGTAGACGTGTTAGAGAGGGGTAGGGCAGAGAAAGACGTTGAGATAAAGCAGATGGAAGAGGAGATTAGGGAGTGGAAGGAAAGGATGGAGAAAAGGCTTGAAAAGGTGGTGGGCAGGGCGGAAAGGGAAGTAGTTGGCGGGGGAGGGGCGAAATTAAAGGTATTTTGGAGGGGGTAGAGAATATGATAAAAGAGAAAGTGGGAGAGCGTAGGAATAAAAAGGAGGAGAGGGAGGATAGGGAAAGGAAAAGGGCAATGGAGAGAAGAGAGAAGGCAGACAGGAGAAACAATATTGTGATAAAAGGGTTGAAGCTAAAGAGCGGTGAAGGAAGAGAGGGTGTGGAAGCGCTGCTACAGAGCATAGGGTTTGCTAAAGAGATGGTAGGAAAAGTTAAGTTGGAGGGGAGGAAGGAGAAGGAAGTGGCGGTTGTGGAGTTGAAGAGCTGGGAAGAAAAGTTAGGGGTGATGCGAAATATGAATAGAATAAAGGATAGGGCAGTTTTCATCGATCACGATTTGACGAAAAAAGAATGGGATGTGCAGAGAATGCTGTACGACAGGGCTAGGAGTGAAAGGAGAGAAAAGAGATCGGCAACGGTAGGATATCAGAAAATAAGAATAGACGAGAAAATGTGGGTGTGGGACGAGGAGAAAAAGGTGTTGAAGGAAGTGCAGGGGAATTTGTTTCGTAGCAAATAGGGGGGCGAGGGTAATGCAGGGTAGAGGAGTAGTGACGGTGCTGTACTGGAATATAGCAGGGATCAAGAAGAAGGATGAGGAGTTCTGGAGGTATATCCAAGAGTTTGATGTTGTGGGACTGGTAGAGACGTGGGTAGAAAGGAAGGAGTGGGATAGAATAGAGCCAAAGCTGCCAAGGGGGTATAGGTGGAGACTCCAGGAAGCAGTCAGAGTGAAGAAGAAAGGAAGAGCTAGTGGGGGAATTATAACGGGTGTTAGAGAAGGATTAGAGGATGTAGTTCATGGAAAGGAAGAGGGGGAGGGAGTGCAAATGAGAGAAGTAAATATAGGAGGGGTAACATGTAAGTTTGTGACAGTGTACAATAAGAATAGGATGGACAGAATTAAAGAAAGGGTGGAAGACTTGCTAGGCGAAAGAGAGGAGGGTATGGTGGTACTGGGTGGGGACTTAAATGCGAGGATGGGGAGGCAAGGAGGCCTTTACAGGGAAGGGGAGATCTTTGAATTGAAATCAAAGGCTAAGGTGACACATAAGGAGGGGTAGATTCTAAGGGACTGGATGGAGGATAGAGGCTGGGCGGTGGCGAATGGTATAGTAACTAAGGACGAAGAGGGGGAATACACATATGTAAGTAAGGTGGGGTTGTCGGTGATCGATTATGTAGTCATGAATACGCATGGGTGGGAGGAGCCGGAAAGATTCGCAGTGGAGGGGAGGGTGGAATTGGACCATCAGCCATTGGGGCTGTGGATAAGGGGTGAGAGTGGCGGAAGGCAAGGGGAGGAAGAAGGGTCGATGGGGGCGAGGATGAGCTGGACGAGGGAGGCGATAGAGAAGTATAAGGAGCATTTAAGGAACTTACGTTTTGAAGGGGAGTCGGTGGAAGAGATATGGGAGGATTTAAAAGAGAAAGTGTCAGTTTGCATGCAAAAGAAGATATTCAAAAAGAAGAAGAAAGGAATGGTGAAGTCGTGGTGGGATAGGAAATGTAAAAAGATGAAAAGGAAGGGGAAAAGGAAGGTGAAAAGGAAGTACAAGAAGTGGAAAGAGGGTATAGCGAAAATAGAGGAGTACGTAGAAATGAGGAAGGAGTTTAGATTGATGTGTAAGAAGAAAGAACAGGAAAAGGAGAAAGATCTGGACGAGGAGTTAGGAAATTTTAAGACAGAAGGGGATGTGTGGAAGATAATAAATAGGTTTAGCAAGCGTAGAGTGGGGATAAGTGAGAAGATAGGGAGTGAGGAGTGGAGGGAGTTTTTCAAAGAATCTTTTCAGGGCTCAGATTCAAAGAAGAGGGATGGTGGGAGTAGAAGGACGCGGGAGGCAGAGATGGAGGAGTTGGGTGATGAGGAGATAGGGAAACAGATAAGGAAGGTAAGAAGGTCAAAAGCAGCAGGGCTGGATGGGGTAGAGAACGAAGCATGGCTGTTTAGTACACAAGAGGTCAGGGA
This sequence comes from Andricus coriarius, assembly GCA_932066315.1. NCBI lineage: Eukaryota > Metazoa > Arthropoda > Insecta > Hymenoptera > Cynipidae > Andricus > Andricus coriarius. The sequence continues at coordinate 1,534 of CAKNWT010044829.1, read as the reverse complement.
GAGGCTGAAGGAGGTAGTAAAGAAAGTATGGAGGGGGGATAGATTCCCAGGAGGGCGGAGAGAAGGGTTAATAGTTCCTCTGTATAAGAAAGGGGACAGGAATAGGCAGGCAAATTATAGAGGGATTACGCTAATGAATACGGCATTTAAAATATACGCGATGTTGGTGGCAGAGAGGCTGCGAAAGGATGTCGAGGGAAAAGGAATATTGCCGGAAACGCAGGCGGGCTTTAGAACGGGTAGGAGTACTATCGACAATATCTACGTTCTGCAGCCCAATGCTTTTTGCAATCTTAATTGCGGATATGGAAAGTAAGCTGGAGGCCTGGATGGTAGGAGGAGTCAGGATAGGAGGGGTTAGGATTTGGTCACTAGCGTATGCAGATGATATAGTGCTACTGTCATGAAGCGAAGAGGCCTTAAGGCCATGTAACGAGTATAACAGCTGATCAAGTCAGTCCTCAGATCAGTATTTTTTCACCCATATTAAAAAATAAAAGTTAAAATAACGCAGAAATATTTTCGGAAAATATTAATAAATATTAAAGGACCGTTTGTGGCAAGGCACAGAGTTGGGGGAAGAAAAAAGTTTATATATGAAAATCATAAATATTGACCGATGCATTTGGGATTCACGGCAGATGTTTGACTTCTATCTTTCTCTGTCGGTAAAGAAGAAGTTCGTTGTTAGTAACTTTTTTTTGTTAGGCTGCAGGTGTCGCCAGGTGTGATCGATTTGATTTCAAAATTATCACAAGGTACAGGTTTGATAATATCAATCGAAGTAATGGAAAAAATGGCAGATAACCTAATTTCTTAAAAATGTTGCGATTTGCATGAAACTCAGTTTCACAAAGCTTTTCAGGTTACAGAATTCGAAGGTAACCTCAAAACTAAAAAATCTAAACGGTCTCATCATCGACCCAGACCTACATTTGAAAGATTTTTTTGATAACCTTTTTGATAGCGATGTTCCAATCCAGGTCTAGTGGCACCCCACTAGATACCCATGGTTGAAGCCGCCCCTGCGCCGAAAAGGAATATAATCAGCAACACGTTTTTTTTCTTTCTTGATTATTTTATGATCAGAAAATTAATTGTTCTTATTTCCACAATGCAGTAAATGATAATTAGCAAATCGGTCGGTAATGTACTAAATTTTTGTTAAAAAAAAAACTTTTTTTTACAATTTGAAATATTTAGGACCCAAGCCGATTTCCTTTGAGCCTTATACTTAGTGTGCCAAATTTTCAAAACGATATCTCATTCCGCGTGGACGTCAGTCGACAAATAGCTTCCAGGTTTATTTTATTCGGAAATTTATATATTTCAAAATTTCCACCGAAGAAGAGCAGAGCCGTGAACTTTATTGCCTCCACTTTCATTTTCCAAGTTTTCAGGCCGATATATTATTTCGTTTGGATACAAGTTGGGAAAAATACATGTAATTTAGACGAAATAATAATCATACAATCTGTTTTACCCGCAGACCCGTGGAAGTACGAAGTTGTCTGCTTGCTGCGATAGTGCTGCT
>CAKNWT010044800.1:0-10793 GCA_932066315.1 Andricus coriarius | reverse complement strand
TTAAAAAATAGTGGAGTATTAAATTTGGCGATAGGGCATTAAATTAGCATTAAATGAGCTCTTAATTATGACATAGGTTTTAACTCGATTCGAACATGTGGTTACGTCAGCTTAACATACCTAAAGCATGGTATTGCCAGCTTTACGTAAAGGCTAGCAGTACCATGGTAGACATATTTATTGCATCAACTTTCTTCTTTCACAGGAATTGACGGCTCATTTAGGGCTCTTGCAAGCTCCAGGCGCAATTTGTCAAAAAAAAAACCCTATCACTGACAAACTACCCTAAAGAATAATAATTGTCTAAATATAAAAGTGAGACAACTGCACAAATGGAAAAAATAATTTATAACCAAAATGTTATTGAAAATTAGAAAGTTTTTTTTAACTCCAACAAGCAGCACGTTTTCTTTCACGCAGCCCTGGCTGTTTACGTTTGAATTGTCTGGATTTATGCTGAAGGCCACTGCAAGCCATGCCCGAAGCCGTACTTAATTTCAAGTTCCAGTGTACTTCATTCTCAGCTTAATGTAAAATTCTTGTACGGGGTGGTTTTCAAGTGTTAGAGGTGGATTTTGGAAAAGCTCTTGATGTTTTCGGACAGCTGGAAAATATTCCAAACTTATACAATACTTTTTCTTGCGCTTAATCAGTACATTTGGTTTTTGGGGTAGATTTACAATGCTAAGGGGTGATTTTGGAAATTTGATTTTGGGGGTGTTAAAGAGAGCCTAAAAGGAGCGCTAAATTCTGATGTACTTACTTTTATGTTTAGAGCATATTTATTTTTTAGGGTAATTTGTCAGTGATAGGGGTTGTTTTTGAGAAATTGCGCCGGGGGCCATGCAAGAGCCCTAAATGAGCCTTTAATTCCTGTGAAAGAAGAAATTTAATGCAACAAATATTTCTACCATGGTACTGCTAGCTTTACGTAAAGCTGACAAGTACCATGCATTTTTCTATAAAAATGCAGAACCCAAAATTTGGCTTTTTTGTACTAAATGAGCTCTAAATGAGCCCTTAATTTTAGTGTAGGGCATATTTTATTTGAGCATGTTGGTACTTTCAGATTTATCAACCTCAAATGAAATTGGTTTTGAATAAAAACAACTGTATTATTTGTCTAATTATTTTTAATCCATAAAATTAAATTAAAACCAGCTATTAATCAGTTATAAACAATGATAAATTCGAGAATATTTTTAATGAGACAAATCGAAGCCTTGAAGCCATACCAGATAAATGTAAAAACAAGCTTGTTAATTAAAAATTGAGGTGTTTACTTTACGTATCTAAAATGTGCTAATTTCCTTCAAAAATAAATTTAATCTCGAGTGACATATCTCATGTTTTGTTTTTCAATTATAACATTAGTCAAAAAACAAAAATTAAACTAAATAACAAATATTTTGATAACAACTGATCGTCATGCTGGAATAAACTCATAGTTCATCACCATGAAAACCAAATTTAGGCAATTGTGCCACGATGTAAATTGCTCGTTTTGGACGTTAACTTTGACTATCCACATATAAATGATTGTCTCAGCGTTAAAGTAATGCAACGTGTTGGTGCAAATTACATTGAAAACATGTATAATGTATTTATGCATATGTAAAGAAACCAAAGATAACACTACAATCACAATCACATCGATTCAGTATGTATCATGTAAATTACGTAGATGATGTCCTTGAACTTGCGTTATTATCAGACAGCTGCGAGCTAATATTCCAGAAGGTGTGCATGATATAAAGCCCGGAACCTTTTTTGGTAATAATATTTGTCAATCTAAGAACAACTAAAAACTAAAAACACCTATAGCGACTTGAATGGAAACTGAGCTTCTATATAAAAACAAAAACCCATCATTTTGAATTGATATAATGAATTATCTCAAGAATAACTACAGCAATGAAAATTCAAGAATGCAGACTCAACTCGAGACTCAAATTGAATTACATAATTCGATTATTTGCAAATATTGACAATGGGGAGTTTACTCAATTTAATTATCTTAGGAATGTGAGTACATTACACAAACCGTTCATCTGTTCGTGATAATTTAAATCTCAATGATATTTCGATCTCTGATCACATGAACAATAACATGACCCTTTTTCCCAATGATACCTTTTCAACTCTCCCGGAACTACTCCAGAAATAGTTTCCGGCAAGTTCTACCCCCGTCAGGCTTATGAAGTCTGAAGCCTGAAGCTCTTCGCCTCACTTATCGACTTATCTCTTTAGAAATCCCCTCCAAGAGAAAGGAGTCCGCTTGCTTTGGCGAGGACGCGTGTCTTCTCTCAAGATACAAGATATACAACCATATGGATTGCAACTTACCTGGATAAAGTGCCCTTGAGGAGCGGATTTCTATCGTCATAATATCCCACGGACGAAGACATCTCTTCAGGTAATCCAAACAATGGGCACGGGGCACTCAGCACAAACACCACAGCACTGCATCACTGTCGCGTGATCCGTTGGCTTTCCATTCACCGTCTGCTTATCTTATGTTAACGCGCGTCGTTTTCCACTTTACCACAGCACACTGTACCTCCGCGCTCGATGATAATTCACTCGCGAACAATATTAATAAAGCTGTGTGTACACTCTACCTCCTCTCCCGGGAGTGAGAGTCTCTATGTGTGTATGACTGGCAGATCCACACATTTACGCAGCAGTGTAGTTCAGTTTAAGTTGAACTCGATAGTGGCATGATAGATCCGGCACGATCTGCTGGACAGCTAGGACACTTCAAATCCGTCCTCCAAGCGATCCCAGTCGAACAGCGAGCCACGAATCACCAACGACTATAATCGCTCCACGAGTCCACTTATGAAGCTATTAGGCAAACTTCAGTCGACGAACGAGACAACACGGAGTTTCTTCATCTTCTTCAATGTCCAGACAGAATGTCAACCTGAGAAGAAAACAAAATTTAATGAATCTGCTTCGTCGACCGAAAAATTATTGTACTGTTCTTGTCACTAACAACAATGTCTTATACAATTGAATAAGGTGAATAACGAGGGGTTATTCACTTCTGAAATCATTTAAATCCCGCCAATCCAAAATATTTAAAAATCGGAATTAGCAATTTAAGGGCATGTGACAGTATGCCAAGTGACCACATACATGTTATTATATTCGGAGGCTTTCTAATTAGAAACATGAATATATTGTGCTGAAATTGTTGAGAATTGTTCCAAACGTATATAAAAGCACGTCTGTCGGGCCCACTTTACTTTTTATTTGGTTTAAATAATGCAATTTTAATAATGCTATTTTAGCGAGGGCACTAAAGCCCTGTTCTCAGTTGCATTCCAAGAAAAAAATGTATAAAATTGCGTTATTCAAACAAAACAAAAAAAAACTCAAGTGGACCAGACAGACGTGCACTTCCATATTTGGAAGCATTTTCCAAAATTTCAGCACAGTATAATAATTGTTCTAATTATAAAGCCGCCGAATACAATCACATGCAATTGGTGACGTGACAGACTGTCACATGCCCTTGAGGTAGTTATCGTGTCACATATCAGATCTCTGAAAAAATAGTTTTTCTATGATTTTAAGAATCAAAATTATATTACTGATGATATTAATCCAATCAAAAATATTAGTTTTAATGAAACATTCTTTAAACTTTCTCAAAACGTTCTCTACAACTCTACTGTTTCCAATTTTGAAAGTATAAGGTTTTCTATGCCTGAAATTGTCAAAACAATTTTCTTTTAAGAAACAATTTTTTAAACAAAGAAATATATTTAAAAATTAATTGGTTATTTTTTAATTTTCAAACAGTATAATCGTAGAAAATGTTTTCCCTGAAAAAATAAGGCACGATTGATTAAAATTCGACCACTTTAAAAAAATTGGCAAGAAGAGATAGTAAGAAAATATTCAATTAAAAAAACTATGGTTAAAATAGATATTTTTAGTAAGTTTTAAACTTTTATCAGAAAAAAAACAATGTTTTTTTCTTTTACAAGACATGGCTGATAATAACATTTCAATTCTTAAAATCAAAGAAAACTTTTTTTTCCCTGGACCTGATTTTTGGCATGATAACTACCTTAAAAGTCTAGATCTCTCACTGGAAAAAATTACGATATCCATGGCGAAACAGTTTTAATGCGGATTCCTATAGAATTGCTTACGAGAAACACGAATCTGAACCTTTAAAATCGATTTCTCGAATAGTTTTCGATACATTGATTTTTTTTTAATTTACATAATTTGTTAATGTTGATTTCGACAGCTACTATGCAAAGGTATATAAAAAAGGGGGACCACTGGAAAGGGGGAATGGTGTGGCGGGGTGGGTGTCGCCGAAGTCAATCTACCACCGAGAAGAGATATAAACCACGGGGAAGACCCCTAAAAAGGGGAAGGGTGAGGCTAGGGGGTGGGTGTCACCGATGTCACTCTACACCGTGAAAGTATACAAAAAACTTGAGGACCCTTGGAAGGGGGAAGGGTGTAACCCCGTTCCCCCTGCTAAGTGTAAGCTGTGGCTAAGGGTGAGTGTCACGATTTAATTACTTTATTATCTCCTGAAATTGTTGATGGGTTAGAAAAAAATAATCACAATTCGCAAAATGTAAGGAATTAGACGCTATAAAAACCCATCTTCATTCAAAATTAATGAGAATTGAATAACGGGACTTCAAGGCAATATCGTCAAGATCCGCTGATTTCATGTTACTTCTAACTCTGGCTTAAAATCTACGAAAATAAAGATTTCGCTTAAACAACGAAGAAAGTTGGCTAGGATCTGTATAAATCTCAGAAGGTTTGGGGGGAAGGGGGTTTAACCAAAAGTACTTCCTTGCTTTAACTATATCAAAATTTAATATTTGACTCGCACGTACCTATTAGGGTGATTTATATTTATTTTTTGGAAATCGTTTTCACCCATTCGCAATTATGGTGTGAATGACCAAAAAGTAGAATGTCCTACAAATTTTAGCCAAGTCAGTTAATGTTTACCCATCGCCCCAGGCACTTGAAGTTTCCCATACGATAAAAATGGGAGAAATGGTGCTAAAACGTATAATTTACGTAATATTTAAGCTATATAAACATTAAAAAAAAATAATTATGTTAAGATCGACTCAAGTGGTTTTTCCGGAGACTGTGCCTTATTTTTGGGTTAATTTGAAATATGACCACAAATTTTGCATTATGGTTTCTAAACATTCCTTTTTACATTACCCTTCACTAATTTCTTTTACTACCCTCATCCTTTCTGCCCCCCTAGTCAATTTTCAATTTTTTTAATACTTTACAATAAAATTTTTTGTGGTTTACGCTGAACATTTTGAATAATTTTTTTAATACTTTAAACATTTTTTGTACCTTGCAGAACTCACCCATTTAATCCTCACTACAATTATTACTTTATTATTAAAAAAATTACGTTAGCGATGCGAAGAAGCTAGCACATCAGGAATGCATTATAAACATCAATAATACATGCTTAAAAATTAAGAAAATGCTCTGAAATTCAAAAAACTCACTGTTAGAATGTCACAGATGATGAAAATAAGTTCTCTACAAAAACCACCTAAGTCTGAGCTGGTTTTGCTATAGAACAGCTCAGTTATTAACTGAGAAAAATTAAACATTGTAAACAAATCTAATAAATTATTGTAAAGTGATTGGTGGACAGGAAATTTCAGAATTAAAAAAAAAGAAGTCAGCCAATTAAATATTGAAATATAGCTTATTTTGCAGTTTTCAATTTAATATATTTCAATTTTGCTATAAACATTAGTATGGTTTTAGAAAGAATCCGATTACACCAGAAATATAAAATTTTGAAATTATTCAAGATGACGGCCAATTAAGTATTTCAAAAATAGCTTATTTGATATTCGGAAGTACATTGTGTTTAAAAAACATTAACTTAAAAAATTCAAAATACGTGACAAAATTGCACAAGAAGGCTTAAAAAGTATGTTTAAAAAAATCAGTTTTTTTTTAAACATATACTCAAGAAACTTAATTTGTGTAACATAATTGCACAAAATGAGTTAAAATGAGAAAAATATGTTTCTAAGCAACATTGTAATCGGCTCATTAGAGACAGTTATATGACAATTGAAACTAAAAAATAGCTTATTTTATTTGATAAAAAATTTTTGATGACTCAGATTGACACATAATTGATAGAGAAAAGCTTACTTTTCTTAAGGAATTTGACAAGATTTCCTTCAAAAAATGTCGAAATTTACAGATTTTTGTAAAAATAAATTGGCTGTCATCTTGGATTTTTAGAAATTTTGAATATTTAATATCAACACAAAATGCTTTAAGATAAATTTGATTTTTGGCGAATTTTAGAACGATTTCATTGAAAAGTATAAAAGTAAAACAATTATGAAAATTCGATTGACTGCCATCTTGGATTTTTTCAACATTTTGGACTTCTGAGATCATTAAATGATTTATAAAGTCAAGCTTATATTTGTAGCACAGTTTCAAATTTTTTGATCGAAAACTACAGAAATGAACTATTTTTGGAATATTTAACTGGCCGCCATATTATATTTTTTCAAAATTGTTAACTTCTGGGATAGCTGAATGCTTTCTAAAGCCACATTTTTTTATATTAAAGTTTGAAAATATTGAATTGAAAACTGCTTTTTTTAAATTTTAATTTTCCTCTCTACTTATGGGCAAAGAGAAATCAGGAAGCGGGTGAATGTTGTGAGCGAGTGTTTTACGCACCTTGCATACTCGCCTGCCACGTGCTCCAGCCGAGCAAATGATTGGCAATTGAAGTTTACAACGGCGCACACCTAGTGTAGCCAGTAGCACTAGACAAAGAAAATTGTTTATATCAGCAATTGAGTTTTTTAACCTAAGACCCTTGAAACAACTTATTTCTTAATCAATGCCGATCCCGCTATTAATGTTAAGACAGAATATACAAATTTTGAATTGAAATTTTAGTCCAAACTAAGAAAAGAACCTCACAAAATGATATATTATGATGCAGCAAGTAGATTTCAATCAGAATAAAATCACATTTGGAACTACTGGGTCCTAAAAGTGTCAAGGTAAACCGTAAAGGATATTTTAATGTGGATCCTAGATGTGTTTTCCTTTATTTTTATTAATGGAGCCTTGGTATTAGAGGATACCTCTCATATATCAGTTTATACAACTTTTGTTTTCGAAAAACGTAGCCAAATCAAATATCAGACATAAAAACATACACATATATTTTCTTCGAGAAAAATATCCTTTCACATAATGTCATAATGCAGCTGGAAAGACGAGAAAAGTACAGACGAGTGCAGGTGCTCAAGCTTGGTGGGCGGAGTGTAATCGCGAGAGATCCTTCCACCACGCTTGGTGTCGCAGTCAGAGTCGAAAGTCGAAAGTGTTTCGTTCCATGTTCGCAAGGGCAAATGACCCGCTTGGCAAGTCGCTGATATTTTCAAACTTGCATTCACCAATCCGTCCACTTTGCATTACATCCCATTAGGTTAAAAAATGATCCGGACCAAAAAACACATCGATCAACCAATGTTCTCTTTACCTCTCTAATAAACCTGTTCTCCACTGCAGAGCTTGAATAATAATCCTATATACCAGAAAAAAAATATCAATCAATGATATTTTGAAATGAGAACTTTGCTTAATATTTTCAATCTTATTTATCAAGTACTTTTATATCGTTCCTCCTCAGTCTAATGGAACCCATGGGCATTGGACACTCTCCTACATTCTAGCTTTCTCGAAAAGTCTGAATCACGGAGAGAGTGTTATGGGATACCATATCGCGTCGAAAACAAATGACAACAAATGGGGCTCACAACTGGATAAGGTTAGACGAGTGTGATAATACATTACTACTCTCTCCAACAAAGTCTAGGTTCTATTGTTTTACAGCAAACACAATAGAAATCGGTCTCTATACAAACTACGTCAAGGACTTGGTTTGTGCCCCGTGAATCAAAAATGCACTTGAAAGTCTGGAACTAAAGGTACCATTCAAAGCAGAAATACACCTATCTTATTAAGAATTCAGTTTGAAAATCAGCGTTGCTCTTTATCGTAGCGACTTGTATCTAGAGAAACAGTTATGACTCGGGGGCTTGGAATAAAAATTAGAGAAACCATTTGTGATCAGAGATTTAATTCTCCAGATAGGTTATATAATCAGGTTCTCAGGACTAACGTCAACTATACGACACCGGTTCTCCAGGTTCTAATTGCGAGAAAAAAGAGTGACTGATAGGATCTGATAAAGCCAATGTTGAAAACTGGTTTTAACACAACCGGAAAAAATGAAATGTGTAGAGAGAATCGAATAAACCTGATCAGATTGTTTTAAATGCGGATTGGATCGAGCTAAAGTTGATATAAACTTAAACTAACAAATAATTTAGAAGCACTAAACGAGAACCATAAGGACCTCAGATTTGTCTTCATACTCAAACAGTTTACCAAAAAGCATTAATTCTTTTTGTCTTCCTCAAGAACTATACTCTACCCTTCTCTCCAAATACACATGGCACTTACTTATTGTTAGCTAGAAAAAAATGTTGGTGGAATAATCTGAATCCAACTCTTTTTAGTGACAATAAGTGACGTTTCCTCTTCCGTAGACGTATCTAATTTATGGCAAGAGGGAATCGACTTTCATATGGATTTCCTTTGCTTCCCTACAATACAGATTATCAGCAGTCGATGGCGTTATACGCGAGGGGGTAACCAGGGGTAACGAAGTGAAAAGTCTAAGAGTAAAAGCGTTACGCGTTTCAAGGACGTATACGTTAAGCGAGATCGCGATTACACGATAAGCGGCTTGCAGAACGAAGCGTTGATTACGAGTGGCAAACAGCTTGCTTACCGACGTCACAACTCAATTTCATTTGGCTGCTCTTAAAAAACGACGAAGCTCCTCGCTGCGGAAAATGGTACCGTAAGCGTTCCACTTCCCGAAGAAAACGCTCCGGAATCCGCTGGGTCTTGGAATGCGAGACGATGCGATCCGATGGGTCTCGACTGTTTCTTCCTCCACCTCTCTCGTCACCGCCCTTCCTAGACTGCCTTTCTCTACTGACTTTGTGTCTTGCCGATCACTCTACTTAGTACCTCTAGGTTTACAAATTATATGCCATGAAATTCAAATAAATCGCTCTGCTTCGAGATTTCACACGCAGAGAACTTTTGGCACCGAAAGTCCTCTTCACTTCCAAGTGAAATTCCACATCCTGGTACGACACGAAACCAGTGATCGTATCGCAGGACTCGAAATGCAGACATTGCAGCGTTTTTAATTGGAGAGGTGAACCTGGAAACGAGAACCAGAACAAGGAAGTAATTCTTGCGTCAAAATGAATTTGTTAAGGAACAGAGTCAGGGGTTCAAAATCGTTTAATAGGATTTATATTCATAAGACCGTTATTTTAATTGGGAAGAGTGAACCCGAAAAACATAAGCAATTATGACAATCCTTGGAAAAATGGAACCAACTTTCTTTCTTTGGAAATCATGTGATGAGGCCTATAATATATTAGATTTAAAATTTTTAATTTAGAACTCACTTAGTACTAGCAGACTTCTTAGTAAGAAATTGGAATTACATCGAATAATCTCTACTCAATATTTATTTAGCTGTTTTCAATTTTTTGTACAAAGGAGTTCTAAAATTAACTCTGATATCAATGTAATTGAATGATAATCATTCGATTTCGCTGATATAGAATAACACTCTCAAGTTCCAAGATCAAGAGTAAATTCTCTAGTGTAGCTTCATAAAAAAATATTACACCTCATTTCAAGTAACTCACAGAACAGAAGAGGATTATTTATAATACAAAACTTTTGAAAAATTTCGATTGAATCACATCACGAACACTATGATTCTGTGATGAAAAGGTACATTTTTAGAATGCGTACGTTCTTGACAGTGAATTGTGTGTAACATCAATGGCACTAAGTAGTGGAAAAAGCGTCACTTCAAAGACAGAATATGCTGGACTGGTTCGTTCAGATTGATGGGTTTATCGCGATCTACAAATCCAAAGAGCTTTGCCAAGTTGGCGATCGACATACTGTGCTAAAAACGAAGGATTTCTGTCGCCATGCGACGAGCCTACTTTGTCTCGGGCGATTAGCCGTGGGTCGAAGGTGGACGAAGCAATCGAGTCAGCTTTAAAGATACGGCAATATTGAGAACTGAAGGCGAATCAAAATATGAACAAGAAGCTAACATCCGCCTATATCTTCTGGAACACCCTCGTTTTCTACCCCAAAGATATAAAAAATCGAAAAAAAATGCTAAAAATTCCGTTCCATATAATCATTAAAGATATCCAAAAAAGGTTAATTCCCCTAGCTCTTGCAGAGCACTGTTTTTCTACCCTTGATATATTGAAAAATAACTAAATGAATTCTTAAAAGACCTTAATTTCGAGACCTTAAATTTGATGTGTTAGAATAGTTCCATTTAATGTCCATAGATATTCAAACAAGTTTAAATCCCCTAGCTCTTCCTGAAACCCCCCATTTTCTATCCCTAAGATATTAAAAAATCTAAAAAAAATCTAAAAAGGTCCTAACTTCGAGACCTGAAATTTTATGTTTATAGATGGTTTTAGCTGATGTTCAAAGACACGCAATAAAATTTCATCCGCCTAGCTTTTTTAGAATATCTTTGTTTTCTACCCTTAAGATTATGAACAATCGAGAAAAAAAATTCCTGAAATTCCCAAACTCCGTTACTCAAAATTGTATCTCTTGAAATGGTTCCAACAGTTATCCAA
>CAKNWT010044798.1:0-10021 GCA_932066315.1 Andricus coriarius | reverse complement strand
AATTTCTTTTTTCTTTCAGATTCGTGTTTTTCGTTCAAAATTAAAATATTCAGTTGGAAAATCATGTATTCTGTTAAAAATGTATCTTTGTCGGTATGAAATTAATCTTCCCGGTTGCAAATTCAACTACTCGGTTCAATGTAGCACTACTTTCTCAAAAATTATCATTTTCAGGAAAAACTTAAATTATTTCGTTGAACATTCGGATTGAAGTCATTCTTATTATTTCAAAATCATATTTTGTATTGAAAAATTTGACTATTTTGTCAAAAATTTATGTGCTTTCTTTAAAAAAGTGAACAATTTAAAAAAGAAAGAATTATTTTTCGTTGAAAAATCAACTGTTTCGTTGAGCATACATTTTTAACAATGAAAGACGACTTTTTAACAAAATATAAGAATTAACAATTATTATAATTATCATGCTGATTGCAAACAGTTTATCTGAGTAAGATTTCGAAAACCGAACCAAGATATTCGTTATCAGGGGACAATTGTATACAATTGCCTTCATGATGCATAAATGTAACATTTCCGCATGTAATGATAAACTGCTCGTAAGAAATGCAGTATTTGACTAAAAGTAACATCGTGAAGTAAAACATTAGTCGCAAAACGATGTACAGTTCCAGTTTTGGACAAAATTAAATGCAAGTGTACATAGAATACTGTCAAATTCTATAACCGGTTATTGCAGGCAGCCCCTGAGTTGTGCAAACATGCAAACTTTGTGTACAATGCGAATAAATCTGTTATTTTTCGGAGGGAATTGAGCGACACAGATTATTGAGATCTTGCATGTTTGTATAATCTGCCTTTTTATACAGAGAGCTCGTACGTATATTGTCATTTCATGTAACAAGGTACTACTTTCGGAGTAAGTTCCCGAAAATTGTACAGTTACACTGAGTCGGCGTGAATATTGCATCCAGCCTCTTGGGAATTCACCCACTCATTTGGGTAGGGGCCCCTAGTTTTCGTATACGGTGTGTTCGCCCCTGAATGTTCACATTGGATGTTTGATTACCTGCAGACTTGAGTCGTAGTTTTCCCTGTTCTCGCTTGGAGCGCGCAAAGAAAAACCTGAGAAAAATAACTTCCTTACCCACTCCCTGCTCCACTAAGTAGTAGAACACTGTACTGCAAAGATGCGCTCGACGACAATTTCTTTCTTTTAATTTTTGCATCAAAAATAGAATTTTTAGCGCAAATATCCAGCTGTACCGAGAGTCTCAATACTCTTTAGACTCTTTATACAAAAAATCAGACAAAATGGATCCACCGTTTGGCCTGAATCCCATTTTTGCGATTTACACTCGATTTCCAGGGCCCTTAATAGCACTCACAAGAGTCGTGCGCACAATTTCCGACGGCAGTGGACATCTTAATTATCCTAAAAAAATTGACAGTAAAACACAAGTCGAAACATTGTTGTTTAAATTTGTACATTTCTACAATAAACTAGCAGTATTTACAACATAATTTTAAGCACAATTTCCCAATATTATAACTTTTTGAAATTTGGTATTTTTTGGTAAAGATTTGTAATTTCCTACAATCATTTACTTAAAATTAAAAGTTTTTTATGACATCAAACACCAAAATTGAAAAAATGTAAAATTCTGTAGTTTTTTGTAATATCCTATACATTTTTACAAGGTAAAAAATATTAATGAAAAGTTATAAAAATTTTTTAATTGTAGAAACTTGTACTTTATTGTTCACTTTTTTACTTTTTTATAAGAAAATACAAGGAAAAATTATCTATTTGTATTTAATTATTATAAACAATGTATTTCATCAAATTCAACTATAACAAAGTTATAAGCACCCCACCCTCCTACGGCCCTACGGGCGTTAACCTAGGAGTAGGGAGAAGCCCGACGCCAAGGTTTAATACCCAAATTCTCACTACCGCCTATTCAGTCTTGTGCTACCTGCACCGTATTTCGGTTAATACCCCATCAGCATCCAACCCTTTTCATCCTCCAAACGAAGCCATCGAGATCACCCTGACGCTATCCGGCAAAATTCCAATTTCAAAATGTTCTCGAAGAAACCGACGAGATTCATCATCACTTGTGGACCAACAGGACCCACCAACATCGTAAGTGGTTACAATAAACCTCTCATTAAATATACATAGCTTCCGATCACTGACAATTTTGCTATTGGCAATTAGTTTCAGATTTACAAGTTGACGATAGTATACGTTGCGTTACGTTTATATCTTCCAAATACCTGTCTTCGAAAATAACATTAAGTTTAACATGAAAAGTTTCTTGTTACCTCTTAATTGCTTTACATTAGCAATGTTCCACTTATCCACCCACTGCCTTGGATTATGAAAAATTACCCAAGAGTCTACTTAGATTCTGTACCTAGTTCCACTAATCCTTCTTCCGAAACTCCCTCTCTTTCAAAGTAGAACATTAGCTAGGGTTACCATCCGTCCTGGTTTGTCGGGACATGTCCTCTTTTTTCGAGGTCTGTCCTGGTGTCCTGGTTTTTTCTTGAAAATAGGAAAACTGTCCTGGTTTTTTACAAAACCAAGATTTTTGACAGCAAATATTTTATATTTTTATTTTTCTACAATCTCAGTTGTATGTTTCAGCATAATACTGAACGAGACTTTAGGGCTCGTCCTAGCTACGTAGCTTAAAGTACAGATTTCACTACGGCGTCGCTAGTGTAGCGACCTAATAAAGAAAATTGAGTATCAAATGTTCAATTCAGGAAAAAATTTAGTTTCTAGAAAATAATTTATAAAAATATTTATTTAAACCATGAAATAAATTATTTAGTGTGCTCACAATTGGCACTTGGTTTTTATCATTAAATTATATGGATTTGTGTTAAACGTAAAGTAAATATATACGATAAAATAACACCTTCAGCAAAATATCGATTTAAAGGGGGGAGTATATAATGAAAAACCTACGTAGATTTTAGGGGAGGGGGGTAGTGAAAAATCTACGGCAGTCTACGAGGGGCGAGGAGGGACTCAAAAAATGACTCAAAACGGGCTACGTAGTTTATGGACAAGCCCTTATACACTACCGTCGGAAATTGTGTGCACGACTCTTGTGAGCGCTATTAAAAATCACTGCTGACTTCGAACCACGATATTTCGGTGACGAAAAGAGATAGGCCATTTTTTTTAAACAGTTCGAAAGCTTATGAAATATCACGTCTAGTGGTACCCAACAAATATTTGTTTGAGGGATAGGATTGAACATTTTTAATCATATCGCGGGCACTCATGAAAATTTTTGAAGTTTGTTTTGCTCAAATTAAAGATAAGATTTCAGGCTCGATGTCGTATAATTTTGAGGTTTTTGAAAAAATTTCCCTAGGTCGTGCTAAAAGTTGAATTTGAGGTAGAAAATTTGAGAAAATCTTGAATTTTGTTTGTAAACTTCGCACGTGTTAAATTTTTTTGAGAAGGTCAAACAAATATTTGTTGGGTACCACCAGGCGTGGAATTACATAAGCTTTCCAAATGTTTTAAAAAATGGCTTATCTCTTTTTGTCACCGAAATATCGCGGTTCGACGTCAGCAGTGATTTTTAATAGCGCTCACAAGAGTCGTGCGCACAATTTCCGACGATAGTGTAGAAGTACTTTAGTCAAGGATATCTGGTACATTTTTGTCTTGATGACCTTTTTTTATAGGGATCGCTTGAAAATTTTTAAGCCTCCTGGTTTGCCAACTGACCCAGATGGTAAACCTAACATTAGCCCAAAAACCTTACCTGCATGTGCTATCTAAGTACCAATATTAAAGCTAAAGCTTGAAACGTTCTTCTTATCATCTTCAAAATGTTAAAGCAGAGAACAGTGTCAAAGTAAGAAATCCGCAGCGAATTCATCAGAAAGTGTTTCAACGGAGATTTCATCAGAAAAATCTGCAGCGAATTCATCAATAATTGTTTCATCCGAGGTTTCATCAAAAAATGTGTAGCAGATTAATCAATAATTGTTTCATCTGAAGTTTGATTTAAAAAAATCTGCAGCGAATTCATCAATAATTGTTTCATCCGAGTCCGAGGGTTCATCAGGAATAGTTGGATCAGATGATAAAGGAGTGATTTTCTTAAAATTTACTAACAGATCTCAGGTGAAAGAATATAAAAAGACGTAATTACAATGTTGTAAAAAAGTTTGTGGGATATATGAAGATATTTTAGACGAGACGCATTTCCCCGATTTGATGAACATTTTTTTGCCATGGTTATGAGTATTTGAACTTCTAAAACTGTGATTTGACTTTTTTTTTAAATTTTATGGCGGATTCCAAAAAAGATCTATTAGATTCTGGAAGTAAATATCAGATATCTATATTGGTTTGGATACTACAACATTAAAAGAAAAAATTACGACAAATTTTTCGATAAACTGCGTCACTGGCTTTCTGGAATCAACATAAGAGAAGGTAGTCATAGACAGTAATAAATAGTTTAAACAATTGAGCTGCCGTATCGAAAAAGGGCCCAGCGGACTTCTCTAACTTCCAGCGTTTCTTTTATCCAGCGAATTTTAAGCAACAAAAAACTTGCAGCGGGAAAGTTGTTAACAACAATACAAAGAAGTTTTTTTGGAAAATGTTAGTCCAATCGAATTGATATTTAAGAAATTACTTATGTCACAAGTCGCCAGCGGCTAGGTGACTCGAAGGCGGCCTGTAGCAAGTCAACAACTTTCTTGTTGGAAGTTTTTTGTTGCTCAAAATTTGCTTGATAAACGAAACGCTGAAAGTTAGAGAAGTCCGATGCGCGCTGAGCATTATTTAAATTTAAAATCCGAAAATATTTTAGAAAGCTTCCAGAGGCCTTCCCAATCTCGGCAAAATAATTATATGGACCCTTATTCGATGCGGCAGCTCAATTATGTTTGTGAAATTGCAATAATTATTACTTCTTTTCAAGTGAAAAGTGGACAAAAAGTTAAAAATTTCTAGCATAATTCAAAGAGAATATCATTAAAAATAAGAATAAATTGTTAACAATAATGTTGGTCAACTGGAATTAATTATTACCACACTAAGCCAGAAGTGGACAAGAATTACAATATTTCAGAAAAAATCGCAAATTGCTAGCATCATTCAAATAGAATATTGTACAAAATTGCAGCACTGTACAAAATTATGTTTTTTTTAAAAGAAACTTTCGAATGAGGACATAAAGCAGCGGGAATGGCTCTTGTACTCTAAATCGCTAGGATCAGTAATATGTGTACATTGCAAGTTATTTGGGAAAATTGGATCATCAGCTCTATCTTCGGATTTTAATGATTGGAAGAATACATACAAAATGTTATCTTATCATGAAAACATCAACGAACATCGCGAAAGTTAAAAAAAATATGTACTAAGAAGCACTGCACTCGGTACAAGAGACAGTGGATTAACCGAGGGGTTGACAACTCGGCCGATTGGGTGTACACCTACTTCTGACTTTAAGATACTTTAGGATATTTCACTGACTTCAGAAGATTTTAAGTGGCTTCAGGAGAACTCAAGTGACTACATGTGAATTCACGTGATTTCGTGTGAATTCACGTGATTTCGTGTGAATTCACGTGACTATATGTGAATTCAAATGACTTTAGATATTTCAGGAGATTTCAAGTGACTTTAAGTGACTTCATGTGAAATCAGATAACTTCAGATATTTTAAGAGAATTCAAGTGACTTTAAAGTGGCCGTCCATATACCACGTGGACAATTTTCTACTACATTTTTACCTCCCGCGCCAACTCCTTGTGGACAAGCGTAGACTTTTGATGATCCTCACCCCCCTGGCTCTTGTTGCTACTCAAAAGCTACGAAGCCAAAAGGAGCTGTAATTGGCTGAAAATTCGGGTTTTCTTAAAAATATAAGCTTCATGATACAAAGTACGAAGTCCAAACAAAAAGTAGTGAACACTTTTTTAGTTTTTCATGTCTTTCTGAAAAGAAATCCGCAGATTCAGGAGAACGCGCGTCCAAGTTTGAGTGGTTCAAAAGTGCATTGGAAAATTGTTTCTTCGAATTTTCATGCATATCGCCCCCAAATTTGTTCGAGTCCACAAAAAAATTAATGCATTTGAAAAAAATGATACTCAGAGTTCCCGCCAGCCCTATAAACTTTAACATATATTTCCTATAAGATTTTAATATCATATCCATAAGTCTGTTTTATAGGGTCCCAAAAAAACCCCATAAGTGAAAAATGGATTTTGCGAGTTGCTGGCGCTAATTATTATTTTGTTGCGTTTTTTTAATACAAATTGTTTCTAACACGTGAAATACTACTTTCCACTGATAATTAGATTTTTACATAAATTATTTTAATAATTTATCATTGTCTTTAGCAATTTTCTCTTAGAACAGTGTTAGAAAGTCGCGGTTCTTCCGAATTTCATAATTAGAGTGATGTAACAATGAATTCAATTCAACAAACATAATTGGTTTTTTCTTGAATTTTTAGCATTGCTTTGGCTTTCAGTTATAAAGAAATAATAAATAAACAATAAAGAGAATAATTTTTTAAACAATATTTCTTTTTGTGAATATATTTTTCTAAAATAATACAGATATTTGAAATACTCTTCAAATTTTCTACATGGATCATATTGTAGAAGTAAATTTTCTTTGAAGTAGTTACGGAGAATTAAAAAATCAAAGAGAAGCTGAATATTTCAGAAAACCCCCAACTTTACCATTATTCTTAGAGAAAGTAGTTATAAACCATAATTTATTTTATAAACAATTTGTGACGTTGCAGATTTTCTGCAACTCACAAATTCAATTTTATTCAGAACACCCTTAAATTAAAGGCCCTCGTGTTTACACGAGGAGTAGGAAATTCGGCACTCCTATATTTTTTTTTGTTATAATTTTAAGTTATTATTATTATTTGTCTCCTTCCTCATTACTTTTGTTTCTACTCTGTTTCTATGTTGTACGTTTTTTTTATGTTAGTTTACGAATGTAGGGCAGTCTTAATTTTTGTCGTTGTTATTTCTTAATTCCGCGGTCTCGAGTGAGAGCCAGGCAGAGTAGCACCATCGAAGCAAATGATCGATTAGATCCACCACCACCTTCACCTTCAGCAGATCTTCACGTCTCAAGTCCCAACATAAACTTCCGGAATATCTTTTATCGTATATCCTTCTGATATCCGGGGTAGATTAGCTGAGTCTACGCATACAGGATAGAATGGATCATTTCTTATGGTCATCTGAGATCCAAGGCACGTTCCTGGTGGAAATGGACCAAGGCAGTTAACACCAAAATTCCAAACGGGAATAGGTAATCTCGCCTAAAAATTATTATCGTTACAAATGTTTCTGTTATGAACAGGTGTTTCTTGGCTCTTATGCCGTTTTTTTGTTGTTTCTTATCTCTTTTATCGGGAGCATCGAAGAATCCTCTCCGCACCTGCAGTAAGGAGAAAGGGTTCTAAGTTCTCTACTTCAGCACCGGAATACAGCCGACCCTGGTATCGAGGGAAACCTCTCACTCCCTCTCGTAGGAAGCAGCTGTCTCCCACCCTCAACAGCGGCTAATAAGGGCTAACGAAGGAAGGACGGGACGATAGGATGGACGAATCGTAAGCCGATCTCACCGGCTATCTTTCTCTCGACCGTTGCGAGTTATTGAAATTAAGTTGTGCGCATCAGCCCTTTCCCCAATTATGTAAATTCCGTGCGTTCTATTAATTCACCGGCAACCTCGAAAGCGTTCTCTTTTACATTGTGAACTCGTCGTGTCAACACGAGGTGTGGCTGCCGTCAACTCAAGTACCCCATGTAGGATCTATTTTCCTTAATGATTTAGCCAGGTTTTTCTTGTAATTTTAAATGGCCCTATAATGGCAATAAAGCTTATCTCCTTGGCTAAATCATCCATATCTTTCTTTGTGAATTATCTGTCGCATTTTTCGATTGGTATTTTTGCTTTTGTTGAATATAATTCTCTCGATCCCTTTCCCCCTAATTTTGTACACCGACAATGCTGTTATTTTTATTTGTATTCTCGAGCCCTTCCCTCTTAATTTTTTTTACCGGAATGCCCACAAATAATTGATGATTTTTTAGTAATATTACCGACCACTTCCCCCTTTATTTCTGTCTACTGAAACGCCGCCAATTAGTGATTTTTATTCAAGTTCTCAGCCCCTTCCCCTTATTTTTGAATATTCAAATGCTGTTAGTTAATAATTTTTATTAACGTTATCGAGCCCTTCCCTCCTGTTTTACCGAAATGCCCACGAACAATTAATGTTTTTTTTTTTTAATATTATCGGCCCTCTCCCCGTAATTTTCGTGCATCGAAATGCCTAAAAACAATTTTAGTATTTCAAATTGTAAAACGATTTATAATGCCGCCCCTTTTTTTATCGTTCCATATAGTTTATTTGTCGTAATCTTTGTTTTCAAGTATATTCTATAATGTCGTCCCCTTATCGCCCATATAACGTATTTATCTCTGCCCCTTTTATACTAAAATTATAATATATTTTATAACGCTAGCCCCTACCGTCCATATAATCTTTTAGAAGAATATATATTTTATAATGCTTCCCCTTATCGCTCCCTATAATTTATTTATCTCGAACCTTTTTGCCCCAAATTATAATATATTTTACCATGTTGTCGACCCCTTATCGTCCATATAAATCAATCACCTGGTTTGAGAACCCCTTTGACATTTATTTCAAGGCCTTATTTGCATTCTTCTTACCGAGCCCCCTATTTATGTACTAATTTCGAAACCCATTAGAACTTAATTCTTTGGTGAGAACCTCTTTTCGAATTTATTTAAGAACCTATTTTTGGTATATGTTTGTATTTAATTGTGCGTTTATCTTAGAGAACCCCTTTTGATGCTTATTTAAAAAAACACATTTGTATGTAATTTTGAAAACCACCTTGTCGTTTATCTTCTAGAACCCCTTTTTGTGTTTATCTTTGTAAACATTTTTGCGTTTGTCTTTAGAACCGCCTATCCTTTTTTTTGTACTTATTTCGTAACATATTTCTGTATATTTCCGAGAACCCCGCCGACATTTGCTTCAGAACCCCGATTGCGCTTAGATTTTAGAATCCCCCAGAACTTTTACTCAAATTTGGTGTTTGTTGTAATTTCTTTTATATTCGACGTAATTTTTTTGTTTTCTGTTCCGAGCTATGCATAAATTAAAATTTTTCAGTGTTGTTTTAATCGGCCTTCTTTGAAGCGCCATTTGTTATACCGTTCCAAAATGCTGAATAAATCATTGTTAATTGTTTTGATTGAAAATATGAGCTTTGATGATTATGTAACCCCCCCACTCTACCAAGATAAGTTTTAACTGAGCGAGCAGTTGCCTTAACCCTAATTTTTGTCTAGTTAATTTTGGTTTTACCTTTCATTGTTATCCTTTTTTGGTGATCTTTTATCTGTTGGTATCTTTTGTTTATTATCGTAATTGTTGCTATTATTCTCGAGATTCGCTTTTGAATTTTTTTTATTGTTATACCTTCGGATGACTTAATGTCTTATACTTTCTTTGGATATATTTCGAATTATTTGAGGTGTAAATATCTTTTATTCTTTACCTTTTCTTTTTATTGTTGTTTTGGATTATCGCTTATTTTAAATTAAGGTGTACCCCCTTTTGACTAGGTTTTGTGGGACTTTTCTTTATCGTTTAGCCTGAAACGCTTAGCGTTCAGTGAGTTTCTCTTTTACCGTTTGGAATATAGATTCCGTATCTCTTTATCGTCTCTCACTCACTTTAGTTGAATTGGTTCGCCTTTGTCCCAAGCAAGGACTGGCGCCCAACAATCTATTTTTTTGTTGTTGTTCAAATCGTTTATTTAAAAAATTTCATTTATTCCGATTAGGGTCCGTGTGCGCTCTTTTGAGAGACCTCCTGATTAAATATTTGATTTGGAAAAAAGTAGCGTTACAAATTATGTTTGTTAACTTGCGTTACTTATTATCTCACTAAGTAAAAAGTGGACGAAAAGTTAAGAATTTCAAAAAAAAAAA
>CAKNWT010044778.1:0-11823 GCA_932066315.1 Andricus coriarius | reverse complement strand
ATATAAGGTCGTACCCCTGCCCCTTTTCCGGCGCCGTGTGGGGGGCGTGGAGGCACCCGTGTGACTAGTCACGAAAATAATGTAAGGTCGTACCCCTCCCCATTTTCCAGCGCGGAGGTCCACCCTTTTGAAAAAAATCGGAGGTCCACCCTTTTCGGAAGTTTATCCCCATTTCCCTTTACCATTCCCTTTACCATATCCCTTTACCATTCCTTTTACCATTTCTCTTTACCATTTCCTTTAACCATTCCCTTTGCCATTTCCCTTTAATATTTCGTTTACCATTCCATGCATTTAGAATGTGAAGAAGCATGGTTTATGGGTGTTTTAATAATAAAAATCGATATATCGTTGATTTTCTCGAAAACTATCACTCGTACGAAAAAATGTTTGAAATAAAAAAAGTGTGTTTCGATGAGATCGACAACTTTTATTTGAAATATTTTTTGTTATTTTGCATATTAGCTGAGATAAATGAAAAAACCATGATTTTTATGGGTTTTTCATGGTTTTCACCATGAAAATCGACTACTCGGCAATTTTCACTATCATATTCGTAATCAGCGCGTCAAAATACATAAGTACACGGAGCCCGAAGAAAATCGGACATATGTCCTTTTCGGAAGTATATCCTTTTTTTTAATTGATGAATTTTCTCATTTTATATATTTTATAATTATAAATTATATACTAATATACTATTCTGAAGTTGAATTCAAAAACGTTGTCTATTTTAGCGTATCTCATTCCATTTACTAGATACATTATATTCATTCCAATTTTAAACTTCTAAACAAAAAAGTTAGATATCTGAAATTCTTGAAACCGGTAGATTCTGAATTTCTAACATTCGCAGCGGTAATTTTAAAATTTTATAAATTTTAATTTCTAATGTTTAATCCATTTCAGCAGATCTACTTGGTAGCCTAGTCGCAGGGTTCGAAATCTTATTTAAAATTGGTTAAAAAACTCCTTGTTTATTTAATAAACTATACTTTATTTTACAGAATTACACTTTCTGAAATATTGTTTACAGAAAAGTAGCTGACAAGTTAACTGATCCTTTAAAGATTACAAAAGAAAAAAAAATTAATCTATAAAAGGTAGTTTACCTAAAACTCAAATTTCAAATAATTTAATATTTTATTAAATTCAATAATTGTAAATAATTTTATTTAAAATTAAGTTTACCAGTTCTTTCACGATCACCTTTTTTCAATTAATATTATCGAATCGTTTAAATTTTCAAAACATCAACACCGTCTGGCTCCATTGCTTTTATATAGTTTCATATAAATTTGAGCTTGCGCGCCAAACTTTAATATCGATTGTCGGTCTCTTCGATACACCGTTTGTTAATGCTGCAACTTCGCTAATTGAAGCAAGTGAATTTCGTTGTTGAAAATTGCAAGCGTAATTCTGATTTGCTTTGAAAGAAGTTTATTTCAGTACGAAATTACAATGTGAATTCTTTGACAATTTGGAGTGGAAAATAAATCGTTTGGAGAAACATAAAGTTCCTCCATGTATTTTACCTGATTTTAAAGTTTACAAAACATAACCTCAATTACGTTTCACATGTTAGCATAGGTCTCGACTAATTCCAAAGATTGGGATGGCAACCGAAAGATGAGGCTGACGACGAATAAGCCATTTCAGGAATAAGATTTCTCTTAAAGTATTCAGCTACTTGAAACGTTTCTTTTGGATAAAAATTTTTTAATTTTAATGTGGCTGAGACTAGAAAAATAAATAAAGCCAAGTTGGGGCCAAGTCGGTCGGTAAGTTAGGATCTGGCCGGGTTAGGCGTTTCATTTGTAGTTTAGTCCTGTCCAAATCCCCAATTTGGGTCCAAGTTTTTCCTATTTTGGGCCCAGCTAGCGCCATCACAAAATGTCTACACGGACCTAGGTGCATTTAGTCGTTTACACGGACAAGTTTGGTCAAAATTGACACCTTTCCTACAGCAGGCAAATTTCTTTTCCTATATGTTTTGGGTTTTATGTTTCATAATATGAACTTTTGAAATGGCAAATGTAAAAAAATAATTATCTTAGCTGTGAATCGAAATTTCAACGTGAACTTCAGCTTAAAAGAAGCTTCTCGATTCAGCGATTCCCTCTTAACAGTTGAATAGTCAATAAAAATGATTAATGTCTGAATTGAAAGCATCAGAATAATTACGATCTTAATCAGTTTCAATAATGGAAAACTCGTAGTGAAAAAACGCCCTTTCTCGGCACTGTCAAGTGTAAGCGTGAAACAGATCCCTGAACAAAAAGGGTCAAGCTCCCGAAAGGCATAGGCGCAGACTTTAAGGGCCCTGGAAATCAAGTGTAAATCGCAAATACAAGATTCAGGCTAAACGGTGAAGCCATCTCTAGCGGACCGAATGGACGGAACGGATACGCTATAGCGTATCCTTAAAGTATCCACATCGTATCCTCTCCGTATCATGAAAGAAAAACAAATTAAAAAAGGAAGACGTACATTTAACTTGTTGAAATTCGGTTTCTACGTGAAATTTTGCGTTAGAAGGTCACGGAGTAATAGCAATAGTTTTTCTTGCAACGATAAAAACTTGAAAAAAATATAATACTTATGGATAACTTGGGCTGAAGGCGACTTCAAGCGCATCCATAATCATTTAAGCAGTACTGCTTAAGCGATTATGGATACTTGATTATGGACGCTTGAAGTCGCCTTCTAACCAGGTTGTCGATAGGTATTATATTTTTTTAAAGTTTTTATCGTTGCAAGAAAAACTATTGCTACTACTCCGTGACCTTCTAACGCAAAATTTCACGTAGAATCCGAAAATCAACAAGTTAAATGTTCATCTTCCTTTTTTAATGAGTTTTTCTTCCATGATACGGAGAGAATACGATGTGGATACTTTAAGGATACGCTGTAGCGTATCCGTTCCATTCATTCGGTCCGCCAGCGATTTTATCTGATTTTTTATATAAATACTCTGAAGAGTATAAGGACCCTCGGCAAAGGCCGCTTTTTTCGAAAAAAGTTCTTTTTTTCATGTAAAAATTAAAAGAAATTAAGTTTCCTCGACTTCATTCCGGAGCGAACACACCGTATACGAAAACTAGGGGCCCCCTACCTGAATGAGTGTGTGAATTCCTACAAGGTTGGGTCAGTGTTCTCTCTTCAAATGAACCAGTGCAATCTGACTGATTTCCAGTGAAATGTCACTGTTTCAAATATCCGGAAGTTGGACACTGACAATAAGTGAGAATTTACCGGTTCATTCAGTGGAGTTACGGCACTGGTTTAATCAGTGAGGTTCACTGGTTTCTCAGTACCAGTAGTCATCTGGTCGTACGCGTTGTCATCCCTCAATTGGATAGGTATGACACTTATCATTCACCACTTTTGTTCTAGCCTTTGCAAAATTATCTTTTACAAGCCGCACTTTGCTCTCACAACAATAAATGAAGGCCGGGCTGCAATATAATGGGATATAATATGCTGTGCCTAATTGTGGGACGGCCCCTCGTTATGTCAACGTGTCGCGTCGCTCGAAGACAAACCCAAGTGGCCAGGGGGCTCGCACTATCAAGTAAAAGATACTAAATACCGCTGCTTGTTGCAGTCAGGCGCCGAACATTTATAAAACAAACATTAGTACACAATAAGATTCGTTTTCAGTCCAGCAATGCCAAGACCTGACCAGCAACGCGCGCGTACCAGTCGACTGGAGGTTCATGTCTTGCTCGCGTGGAGCGCTATATCACTGGTTCAATTTATCATTTGGCGACACTGGTAGAATCAGTAGTGCTATTTTAGTGAAATCACTTATGGCTCATCCAGTTAAAGTGGAAAAATCAATGGTTCGCCAATAATAATTCAAAATACTGATTCAACCAGTGCCCATTTCACTGGTTCAGTTTAAAAGAGTAACTGTACAATTTTCGGCAACTTACTCCGAAAGTAGTACCTTGTACATTAAATGACAATATACAAGATCCCTGTATAAAAAGGGAGATGATACAAACAGGCAAAATATCAATTATCTGTGTCTCCCAATTTACTCCGAAAAATAACAGATTTAATGTCATTGTACACAAACTTTGCATGTGTGTACAAATCAGGGGCTGTCTGCGATAACCGGCTATATAAGTCTAGCGCCCGTTTAAATTGTACCTGTGAGATTGTATAAAAAGGTTTCAAATTTTAACTTTTAAAACATATATTGAAATATGAAATTTAACCCGTGGATGGCAAACTCCATTCACGCACACTCTATAGACACACAGGTGCGAATGGGGATTTTCCGTTTTCGAAGCTCGTTATCTCCTTGAAAATCATGGATAACACAGGCCCACAAAAAAGTAAAAGTGGTCTGAACTTTACATGTGACAAGGCTATCCTTATGGATTTTGAGCCGCTAAATCCGAATCCGGCCTTGGAATTTTTCCTAGGCCCAACAATTTTCCCCCGGCCTGGGGTAAATGTGTGAAATTTTGGAAGCTTCAGGCTCCGTTGAAGTTATATTTATCCACGAAAAAGTTAATGGAACAACGTCATCTGTACGTATTTCGGATCGCACATTTCAAGTCTGAACTTAGAATTTTTGTGAATTATCTTTGAATATCCGTAGCCTAGGGGAAAAAGTGCATTAATGGGCAAAACTTGAGAAACGAAAGATTGACTTAATGGAACTTTGTTTATTCGTACGTTTACAATAACTGAGGCACAAAAAACATATTTTTCAATCTTCAGCAGGCTCATTTCAGCCTTCCTCTTCATCATTTGATTTCTTGTCAATCCTTTCATTCTTCAAAAGAGCAATTTCGTTATCACTGTCATCAGATGACCAGCTCTAATTTCAATCATACTCGTCTTGTAAGAGACCTTTGTCAGAGTGTAGAAGTACTGCGTAAATTATACTGATCAGCTGTGCGACAGCGTGGAGTATCGAAATGCTGTACATTACGATACAGCGACAATCACTCTTCACATTACACTCTGCTGTATCGTAATGCACAACATGACGATGTTCTACGCTGACGCAACAAAACTTGTAAATGCACCGTCGCGTCGTCACATAAAATCGTATATGCGCCAACGCGCACAATTCTTATCTTCACGCGACTCGCTAACAACGCTCGCAGGACTCATCTCGCCTCGGCTTAGATCGTCCTGCGAGAGTTGCCGCCACGTCGTGTAAAGACCCTAATTATGCATCTCGGCGCATAATATACTATTATTTGTATAATTGTAGAAGTTATCCTTTTATATTTTTTTATTATTCTATAATTTCATTAGAACAAAATTTCTCCACGAAAACATAAACTTACATTCATAACTTTACAAGAAATGTTTATAGTGTTTAAAATATAAATACTTAATTATTGATGCATATTCTACTTACGTATACACAGAATGGAACTCCCAGACTGAGAAAACCACTTTTATAAAATCTTTCTCCAGCACGAAATCACGGCACGCTATAGGCGTTTGAAAAAAACGGTCGGCAGACAAAAAATAGACTCTAGCGGTCAGTAGAACAGGTTTTCTTGTATTGGTACAGTAAAAATATGTGCGTGTAGTCCGTTCCTAGTATAATGTCAAAGAATAAGAGGTTATAACACAGCTATCACTATTTTTATTCAAAAAAACGTATTCTTCTTGCTGGATATGTTTGAAGGTTATTTTTCCAGTACCTAAAATACCACAGAAATACAACTTGTTAGAAATAATTAAATTATCGAATCGGAATGAAAAAAATGGATTAATTCCACATTTTATTAACTTAAAAAAAAATCGTTGACTGTTAACTGGTCGGCGCTGCCCCTCCTTACGCTATGTCGATGCATTCGATTTTTTCATAAATATCCAGCGAGTATTCTCTCTCTCTTTCTCTCGTTATCCTCTCCCGTTGTGATTGTCAGTAGCTCGGAATTTTACGACTGTATTTTGGTGCTACCAGAGCGACTTTACGCGTCGAATATGCTAAAACGAGTCCGCGGAAACTCAAACCACGTTTCCTTTACATGTAAATACATGGAAGGTCTAATGACGATTCGCAAATCGACAGGACCAATTTTTCTTCGTTCTTTTTCTATCTTCTTATTTCTTTACTCAGCTCCGACCTTCGTCACGTTAATGGTACATGCCAAAAAAGACATTCGAATGCAAAGTGAGTTGTATCACTTAGCAATAAGCGAAAGGCATCTCTTCCGAGTACCGATCCCTTCTTCGTATTCGCCGTATTCTACGAAAATCCTTCGTCTGAGAGTTGAAGGTAAAAAAGTCCCTCAATATACACAAAGAGATTACAAGGTATGACTGCTTACGCATGATAATAGCGTCTAAGGAGCTAGGCGTCCGTCCAAACTTTATCCGGATCAGAATCAATTTTCAAATTTTTGAATACATTAAAATTCACATCTATTTTACGGCTATCAATCAACTTGTAAGTGCCATATGACAATAACAATATGTAAACAATTCCAGATAAATATTTCAGCAAATTATCGATAATATAGTCGGTCTTACGGTCAATATGAAGTCAAAATGAAATTTCCAAAAAAACATGTAAAAAACATATTTATTTTTTAAAAATAAATCCTCAACGTTTCGACCAACACGACGGGTTTTTTTAAAGAGCCAGTAAAATAAATATACAATCAAACAAAGGAGGGAACTTTAAAGTCGCATAATTTATATCGTCATTAAAGTAAAAGGACTTCATTTTCTTTATAAAAAAATAGTGAAAGTGATAATTTTTTACAATTAAAGCTTTAAAGATTTTGCATAGGCTCCAATCATTTATGAAAGTGTCACATTATAACTGGTATGATGTTTATAGACGGAAGATACCAGATAAACTGACATGAAGGACAATAATATTGTAGAGGTGACAAGGAGAAATTTGAATAAGCCTCTGACAAAAAGGCGCTCCAAAGTTTGAGAATAAAATATTATTGGTATCAATATACAAATTAAAATGAGATGTTAATTTATGATGCACTTTGTTGACACGCAGGGATGCTCTTCAGGCTATTAACCAGTGAAACCTTGGCATCTCTATGAGCGCCGATGATCCAGACGACTAGCTTAACAGAATATTGCGGGTATAGCCGTCGCAACTCTCTTATAAGGTCTTTATACCTCCTTTCCTTTTCATTTTCCTTGGCTATGATGTTTTTGTCAGCCGGTGCCGAAAATTCAATAACGAACATGGTTCGTTTCTAGAAGTCAAGAAGAACTATGTCAGGCCTCGAGTGCGCAACAGGAACAATTGTCGAGAATATGATGTTCCAGTATATGCGGCACTTCTTATTTCCGACAATTGACTCTATTTCCCTAGGAGCGTTTAGCGGAGCAGAATTTCAGCTGATGCCGTAAGAGTGACAGAGATGGTGATAAAGCACTCTTAGTGCCGCATTGTGTCTTTGGATGTAGGTCGTTCCCGCATAAGTTGGACAACTAGATAGTACGTATCCGGGTGATTTAAGGAAAGCAAACGTCAGCTCATACGACATCGACAGATCCTCCACATTTCTGTGGAAGATGCCGTGTATCTTCTTCTCGAGGAGCTGTTCGCGGAAGTTATTCTCCTGTGCTTCCTTAATCCATTCCTTCAAGAGTAAGTCCTCGAGGTGGATAAGATTTGATGCATTTTGCTCACCCCTGATATTGAAGTCAAGGCCGAGTGTTTCAGCAGTCTCCGCCGCTGCTTTGTACAGAAACGCCCCTTTGCCCACTTCTTCGTGTTTTCTCGTCATTTTAAGAAGAGGGTCTCGTCCATTTGCGACTATATGTGCTGTACCTAGATTTAGCTTGTTGTGAAGACACTCACGATTCAGTATTCTGCGACAACCTTGACGGCGTGAGATGTAGAGATGCGGAACAGAAGATTTAAGGTGCATGCTTTTGTTCATGTGCATAACCTTTCGGGACCCGATATCAAAGAATGTGAGCTCGTCCTGCGTCCATGGAACCACTCCAAATGAATAGACTACTGCCGGGAGGGCAAGCATGTTCGTCGCAGATACTTTGTTCCTCGTCGACAGTTCGGAAGACCAAATCCGTCGGATGAGACGTTTGCATCTGCAACGTAGAGTATCCTCTATAGATGTCACGTCCTGAATTCGGCTCCAGCGCCAAGGTGTCGTATATTTCTTCAAATAAACCTTGGCGAATTTTTCTAACCCGAACTCTATTCCAATTTCTCGAGTGTATTCTTTGACAATGTGTAGAGCTAGATGTAGTTTCTCTTGATTATTAGGATAGATCTTAAGATCATCCATGTAGAATACATGAGTAAAATTATGCTTTCGATTTCCGTAAGGTGATACTGTTAGTGATCACACGATGTTTTCCAGATCAGACAGTAAATCTGGTTTTCCAAAGCAGAGTTAATCCCTCTATGCACCTCACGATGTGTGTATGAACCTTTAAGCTTTCCAACAGACAGATGATAAGCCTATGGGAGGTTGAATCGGCCAGACGGCCAGCGAAACGTTTCGCTGGCCCCGACATTATCCAAAATCAACTTTATATTAGCGTATTATTTTCGTCTTAATTTGTTCAAATTTGTGAAACCAACTTAAACCGCAAAAAGCTACCCCCTGTAAGGCAATCATCACGCTGGAGCCAGCGAAATATTTTGCCAGTCCCGAAAATGTCCAAAATCAACTTTATATCAGCGTATTATTTTACGTCATCATTTGTTCGAATTTGTGCAACCAACTGTAACCCCTAAAAACTACCCCTGTTAGGCAAACATAGTAATGGCGCCAACAAAATTTTTCGCCAGCCCCGACAATGCACAATATAAGCTTTATATGGGGGTATTATTTTCGTCTTAAATTGTTCCAATTCGTAGAACCAACTCTAGCCTCTATGGGCCAGCGACACGTTTCGCTGGCACCGACGTTATCCAAAATCATCTTTATATGGGCGTATTATTTTCGTCTTAATTTGATCAAATTTGTGCAACCAACTTCAACCCCCAAAAACTACTCCTATGTGGCAAACACCATGGCCGGGAGGGCGAAACATTTCGCTGTCCCCGACATTAAAAGTCAACGACAATGCACAAAATCAACTTTATATGGGCGTATTATTTTCGTCATAATTTGTTCAAATTTTTGGAAACAACTTCAACCCCTACACACTACTCTTAATGCGGCAAACAGCACGGCCGCGCCAGCGATATGCTTCGCTAGCCCCGAAAATGTCTAAAATGACATTTATATGAGCCTAATGTAACAGCCTTAATTTTTTCAAATGTTTGAAACCAACTTCAACCCCTAAAACTACCCCATATGCGACAAACACCATGACCGTGCGAGCGACACTTTTCGCTGGCCTCGACATTATCCAAAATCAACTTTATATGGTCTTATTATTTTCATTGTAATTTGTTCGAATTTGTGCGACCAACTTCTACCCCTAAAAACTACCCCCTATGCGGCAAACATTATGACTGGGCAAGCGACACGTTTCACTGGCTTCGGCATTACCCAAACTCAGCTTTATATGAGCGTATTCTTTTCGTCTTACTTTGTTCAAATTCGTGCAAACAACTTGAACCCCTAAAAACTACCGAGATGCGGCAAACATCATGGCCGAGATAGCGACACGTTTTACTGGCTCCTACATTGCCCAAAATCAGCTTTATATGACCGTATTATTTTCGTCTTAATTCATTGAAATTTGTGCAAACAACTTCAACCCTTAAAAACCAGCCCCTATGCAGCAAACACCACGGCCGCGCCAGCGATACATTTCGCTGTCCCCGTCTTTATCCAAAATCAACTTTATATATGCGTATTATTTGCATCTTAATTTGTTTAAATTTATGCAACAAACACCAACCCCTAAAAACTTCCCCCTATGCGGCAAACATCATTGGCGGGCCAGCGAAACGTTTCGCTGCCCGATTTCATCCAAAATCAACTATAAATAAGTGTCTAATTTTCGTCTTAATTTGTTCAAGTTTGTACAACCAACTTCTCCTGCAAAAAAATTATCCACGTTTAGGCAAACATCATGATGGGGCGAGCGAAATATTTCGCCAGCCCCGAAAATGAACATAATCAAATTTATATGGGCGTATTATTTTCGTCTTAATTTGTTCGAATTTTCGCAACCAACCCGAACCACTAAAAACCATCCCCTATGCGGCGAACATCATGGCCGGGAGAGCGAAACGTTTCGCTGCCCCGACATTATTCGAAATCAACTTCATATGAGTGTATTACCTTGTTCATAATTTGCCAAAATTTGTGCAACCAACTTTAACCGCTATTTACTACCCCCTGTTGGGAAAACATCTCCTTGGGTCCAGCGAAATATTTCGTTATCCCCGACAATGTCCGAAATCAACTTTATTTTAGCGTATTATGTTCGTCTTAATTTGTTCAAATTGATGCAACCAACTTCAGCCCCTAAAACACTACCCGCTATTCGGCAAACACCATGCGCGGGCCAGCGAAACGTTTCACAGACCCCCGCATCATCCATAATGAACTTCATATGGGCGTATTATTTTCGCCTTAACTTGTTCAAATGTGTGCAACAATCTTCAACCGCTAAGAACTACACCCTATGCGGCAAACATCATGACCGGGCCAGCGACACGTTTCACTGGCCCCTACATTACCCAAAATCAGCTTGATATGAGCGTATTATTTTCGTCTGACTTTTTTCAAGTTTGTGCAAACAACTTGAACCCCTAAAACCTACCCCATATGCGGCAAACACCATGCCCGAGTCAGCGACACGTTTCACTGGCCCCTACATTGCCCAAAATCAGCTTTATACGAGCGTATCATTTTCGTCTTAATTCGTTGAAATTTGTGCAAACAACTTCAACCCTTAAAAACTTCCCCCTATGCGACCAACTTCAACCCCTAAAAAAGTGCCCGCTATTCGGCAAACACCATGCCCGGGCGCGCGAAACATTTCGCTGCCCCGACATTATCCAAAATCGACTTTATATGCCCTGGTGGAAAAATCTTCCTGTATTTTTTCCGCGGCCTTTCTGCAATCACGTTTGCAGATAAATGCAGATAAATCTTCCTTCTTTAATCTGCAAAACTCCCCAATTTCTCTGCTAATTTGGTCTCACGGATATTTGCGTGAAAATTAGTATGCAGAGAAAAATTGTTTGCAGTGAAATGAAGAGAATCTCAGCATTTCTCTGTCTATCTTCTGCAAGTTCTCTGTAAATTAGGTGTGACGGAGATTTACAGGAAAAAGTACCATGTAGAGAGAAACATTTGTAGACGAATGCAGGGAATCTCTGCTTTTTCCTACAATTTCTCTTTAAACTAGGTCTTACCGAAATTTGCAGGAAAAGAAATTAGAAGAAATTTATCGAAAAGAACTGCTTGCCGAAAGAAGCAGACAAAGTCTGCTTTATTCTGAAAATTCTCTCTAAATAAGGTGTGACGGAGATTTACAGGAAAAAGTACCATGTAGAGAGAAACATTTGTAGACGAATGCAGAGAAGCTCTGCTTTTTCCTACAATTTCTCTTCAAACTAGGTCTTACCGAGATTTGCAGGAAAAGAAATTAGAAGAAATTTATCAGGAGGAACTGCTTGCCGAAAGAAGCAGACAAAGTCTGCTTTATTCGGCAAATTCTCTCTAAATAAGGTGTGACCGAGATTTACAGGAAAAAGTACCATGTAGAGAGAAACATTTGTAGACGAATGCAGAGAAGCTCTGCTTTTTCCTACAATTTCTCTTCAAACTAGGTCTTACCGAGATTTGCAGGAAAAGAAATTAGAAGAAATTTATCGGGAGGAACTGCTTGCCGAAAGAAGCAGACAAAGTCTGCTTTATTCGG
>CAKNWT010044757.1:0-10121 GCA_932066315.1 Andricus coriarius | reverse complement strand
ACTACACTAGCTGCATTTTGATTATGCATTTCTAAACAAAGACCTCATTTGAATTTCGCGCCTAATGTATTTCGTACCGTAGGAAGTGTTCCACAGCGCCATCTTCACCTGACTTACCGGCTAGACTAAATACATCTAGATGGGAAACAACTACTTCGAAACTGAACGGAAGTCTGGTAGGACAAATGAAATTTCTGTGACATGGAAATTATGGAGCCTGCCAGTTCGCATATTTAGACATTAGGATAAATTAAAATTACGTGAAATGAAATTTATGACAAGTGATGATTCGGGTAAATGTGAAATATGACAAATAGAAATTAGAAAAATTCGAAAATACGAAAATTATGCCAAATGCGAATTCGGTATAATAAAAATTATGATAATTGATAGTTAGAACAAATAGAGGTTATGTGAGTTGACACTTCGACAAAATAAAAATTATAATAAATGATTCTTCGGCAACTTGATTTTCGGTCAAATGAAACTTAGGTTATATGGAATTTGGGGTATATTCATGCGCCTCGGAGGAAATGTAAGCCCTGGCAGGTCTCGCGCACTTGTAAGCTAATATGTAAGAGTTAGTAATAATAAAAAAGCGAAGCTTTTAAAGGTTAAGTTAGATAAAGTTAAGCGTAAGGCATAGTGGTTGAGTAAAATTGTAAAAGATGTAAAGGGAACGGAGCCCTCAAACCCGAGAAAGGGAGAGTAATAAAATACAATACAATGCATGTTCATTTTACAAAGTAAATATAAATCACAGTATTTTTTACCTAACTTTGATAAGACGTCAGATACCATTTCTTTTCTCAAAATAGCACGAAATCTGTGAAAGTAATGTACACAGTATGAGCCCCAAATAAATTTTCGGTTTGAATTTTGATTCCTTATACAGGAATATTTCAGATGATATAAGTAATGTCAAGATATACTTTTTTTTTAATGTAAGAAAAGAACATTTATTCCATTTATTTATTTTCATTTTATTTTATTATTATTATTATTTATTTTTATTCCATTATTATTTTATTCCATTATTATTTTGTATTTTTAAATACAACAAATGTATGCGGAGCTAAGTTACTTCTTCAAATTAGCCAGTGGTGATTGGGATAATCCGATAATAAAGGCCTTTTCAGCGACGGGAAATTCGTCTCTATTTACTCCGGAGCCACATGTCTCGTTTCCGCCACTACGCCTCCTCCCTCAGCTATAAGAGTGAGACGGAAGTTTTCCGTGCTAAGTGAGGAGGCGTCATGGTGGAAACGGGACATTTGGCTTCGGAGTAAATAGAGACGAATTTCCCCTCGCTGAAGAGGCCTGAGATAATATATCGGGGATGTTTAAGAGAAACGTACCGTTTCTATGCTAGGGGCAGCACTTACTCGCCTTCATTTTGCTCTTCGCAGTATTAACGCAGAATACTGTTTTCTACAATCTCAATTCCACAAATAGTTAGGAGTCTGCTTAGCACTGCAGAGCGGTATGTCAGTGAGCTGTACTGACTGCGAAAGGGCTTGAACATCTGCTTGCCGCCTCCCTGTCGCGAAAAGTACTGTAAATTACTTCAAATAATTCATCCGTGTAGCCGTAATGTGTTCGATAATAAACCACTTATTAATTAAAAACCCCTTTATTGTCGATCTAGTTTAAATCTAATCTCGATCAAAAATCAGTTAGTCAACATTGAAAGCGTTTGAAATTCAGCAATTTGATTTAATTTCATTCAAAATATAAAAATATAAAATTGCAGGCGTGCAAACTTTAATAATTATGTACTGAAACATTAAAAATGTTTTTTCTTCGACAAATGCATGAAAAACGCGGGTTTTTGAGCGTGTGAAGTGAGTTTGACATTGCCTTTTTTCGACCGGAGAAAAGAATGGGAAAAAAAGTCGTAACAGGGGGGAAAAGGTCGGAACGTATTGTCCTCTAGCGAAAATCATGTGCTATAAAAAATATCGTGTACATCTAAGGAGAAAAACATCGCGCACGCCAAAAAACGCCTGTTTCCCTCACTAAATACACAATATACTATATCTAGGGGTTTTTATTGAGAGATAAAATAGATATTTTTCAATATGACAAAAATTGTACCGTGTCAATGAAAACTTAAAAAATCATATTTATTTCAGTTTTAAAAGTAAAGAACTATTGTGAAAATGTTTTAGCAAATTATTATGTGTTTCTAGCTTTCTATGCATGAAAAAGTATTTCTTATTTATTTGTATTAAAATTAGTATAGGTTATGCCTGAAAAATTTGCTGTTGGCACAATGAGAAATGTGATTTTGTTTTTTAATAATTTAAATCGTTTTGCAATTGGAAGCACAATGCATGTCTCAGTATCATTTGCCACTAAAATATGCTGTTTTCCAAAGGAAATAAAACGTCACATGTCTTACCGATTTGCCGAAAAAATTTTGTTGAGAAAGATTTTTCTGAAAATATTCAAAGTCAAATTACTCAACAATCCCAGCGTTTTTTGTTTTTATTTTTTCTAGATTCATCCTAATGTAGAGAGCATATTTTATGATATTCTGCCCTGTGTCCGCGCCTTGGAGAGTAGGAAGAATTTTCTTTTCTGAAAAATGGCAGTTCATGTTTTGTGACAAAACTAAAAAGAACTTACTTTAAGAGTTCTGATAACGTTTTGGTAAAAGAATAATGAAGGAAGTTAGAAAGAAATGGAGAGTATCGATTATTTCAAAAATGCCGACATCAAAGGAAAAAGTTTGGTGTAAAAGTTGTTGAAATTATCAAATTGTGATCTTCTTAGTTTTTTGTGACATCAAAAAATTGTATTGTTAAGAAAAATAAATCTCAAAAAATTTTATACATATTTTCGCAAAAATCTGCAAAACAACACTAGGTAGAAGAAAGGGTTGAGATACATTTTTCTATAACTTTTTTAGAGAAAAAATTTGGTTTGTTTGACTTTTTTCTTATCTTGTATCGTTTTGCAAAAAACGTGATTTTTCGTTTTTGAGACCAAAAGAATTATCTCTTTTCAAGGCGCGGGCACAGGGCAGTCATGATTCTATAATTAAAAAGCAAGAGAAAAAAACGCTGGAATTTTTGTTAGTAAATTAAATTTGAATATTTTTAGATAGATTTCCACAGAAGTCGAAAAATTCTGTCAGAATCTGAAAGAAAAAGGCAGGGTAAAAGCGGGTAATGCCGGACAGCAGGTAGTACCGGTCATTACAATTTCACTCGTAGTATTGCATTTCCGCGCACGCACACATGCGTTGTATAGGCGCGGGATAAAGTCACGCCACCCTCTTTGCATGAGTGCGCGCGCGGGACCGCAGTATATACGACTGCAATTGTAAGACCGGTATTGCCTGCTGACCGGCATTACCCGCTTTTCCCCTAGAAACATTTATTAAAAAATATCAAACTTCTAACAACAATTTTAACAATTTTTGGATAATCCGTGTTTACAATTTTTAAAATTCAAATACTCATAACTTTGTGTATATAATGCCATATTTTATTCTATCCAACAGTTTTTACACCACACATTAAATTAAAAGGCATTTAAAAGTTTGGAAGCTTATAAATTTTATAAAGCTGGTTTTGTGGTAAAGGTGAAGTCCAAGGAGTTTAATGGTACTTTTCTTCTTCTGAGTGAGGGTAGTATAACATTACAGTATTTTTAGTTATAAGTTATTTATTTGTTATTAACATGAACATTAACATTAAATAATATTACTGTGAAGCATGAAATTGATTATAATTCTTGTTATCAAATTCCATTGCTGATGTGAAATGCGATAGCAGCGTATTGAAATTTTGAGGTTAGCATGAAATTTTAGAAT
Organism: Andricus coriarius; assembly: GCA_932066315.1. Lineage (NCBI taxonomy): Eukaryota > Metazoa > Arthropoda > Insecta > Hymenoptera > Cynipidae > Andricus > Andricus coriarius. The sequence goes on along the minus strand of CAKNWT010044757.1, from coordinate 6,298 downwards.
GCAAGAAAAAAATGCCCGCAGTAAAAAGTGTACTGAAAATTCATGAAAATCTATTTTCTATGTCGTCCCTGATTAAAATAGTTTCTATGTTTTTACACGAAAAATTTAACAAATTTACCTGAAATTTTTGTGAAATTTGTGTAGGAAATTTTACGATTTTTCAATTTATTTCAAACACGGAGTAGCTTTTTCGTATTAAAAAAAAACGGAGTTGCTATTTCGTCTACTAATGATGGCGAAATAAGGACGTTAGCTTATTTCGCACGCTAATGCTGCCAAAAGAAAGACGTGACCTCATTTAGCCCACTGGAAATTATGCAGGAGGGAGAGACGGGCAAACGAAGTAGTGTAGGTTATTTATTATTATATGGTAAATTATAATGAACAAATTAATCATTTAAAATGCAGTTATAATTATACCAGCGAAAAATGTAATGCGAGTTAACCTCAAAATCTTAAAGACGGGCCCAAAGGTGGCTATAACCATAGTGGATTTTACTTCATTTCGAATGTTTTAAGTATATCTGTTTTTACTGAATAAAAATAACAATATAATAATTAAATAACTTCCTTCAACATTCCTTTCAATTTATTTTTCATTTAAAAATTGAAAAAAGGTTATCTTGAAATCATTCTATGTGTTGAATATTTTAAACTGACATCTTCATAATTAAAAACATTTAAGATTGAAACGTACGAAATCGAAAAACTTTGAAATCATAAGTAGTACTATTTCAGATTTTACTTCAGAACTATTTCAGATTTAACATTATGTGAGTATGAAGGACTTGCACGAGGAATTTTCTTGTTTAAAAAAGAAAATTAAAAGGTAACAAATTCTATTGTTTGAAATAATAATCGTTGAAAAACGTTGATTGATGGAAAATTTCAATGTAACTTTGAAAATAAGCAGGACATACAATTTAAAGGATACTAAGAATTGTCCACACGTAAAGTGCCTAGAATAATTTAATACCAAAGGTTTGCAATGTACAATGTTTTGATTCTTAAAGTTTCAGCTTCAAAAATTAAGAAAGAAGTAACATAAACTCAGGCTTTAAAATTAAACTGAATTTGAGGCACTAAAAATTAAAATACTTTTGAATTATATATTGACAGTTTATAGATGATGTAAATTATAAATAGGCATAATTTGTTTATTATGTTGAATTTTCTTTATTAAATCAACTATATTCTTTTATATGTCATCTTAATACACTAGTTAGTTAGTTTCGTTAGTTTTAAAACAGGCTGGAAGCCTATGAAGAGCTCCCGTGACGCCACACCCTTCCCTATTCACTCTCAGAAGTCGGCCCCATACCTCTTGACGATGCCTAGTATGTGGACTACTGATCGCGTTGTAATTTTTTCTGGTTACATAAAATGGGCCCCGAGGGTCTCTTGCCTGAGCCTAGCAAATGCCGGGCACTGGCATAATACTAGCTATTCCCAGTGCCGGTTCCAGTCCTATGTATTCACTCGCTGCGCCGCGTTTTGCGAACTGGTCCGCCTTTTCGTTGCCCTTGATCCCTGTGTGACCAGGGACCCATATGAGAGCCACATTGTTTCTTTCTGCAAGTTGTTCCAATGCCTTAATGCGCTCCTATACCAGGTTCTGATGTTATGTCTGGTTTCCCTATGGTTTCCTTCGCCTGAAAGACAGTAGCATGTCGCCCAAGTTGGATCCCTATCCCTTTCCCTCTCTTGCTGTCATAAATTCCTGCTCCTGACCCTCCCTTTCCCCTGGAGCTATCTGCATACCAGATTTCCCCTTGGAGGAGCATGTTACCATTTGCTTTCCACAGATCCCTGCTTGGGGTGCAGACGCGCAATGCTTGAAAGAAGTTAGTTTTTCGTTGCTTTATCTTGCCTCATCTGTAGAATCGGCAGTGCGCTGATATCAGTCGGGTGCCTAGTATGTCTAGTCGCCCGAGTCCATCTATTTGCTCTTGCCAGGCGGCCCACCGCGTATGTCGCTCTAGCGCGTATCGCAACATGTAGAGGTTGCTCACAGAGCACGAATCCTATCGCCGCTGTGGGCGTAGTCCTCATTCTCCAGTATAACTCCTAAACCCTAGTGTTTGTAATCTTCGCAGCCTGTCCTGCATTGTTTCAAGTTCCGCCTGTAGCCACCAGACCACGGTCGCATGTAGGAGCCTGGGTTTAAGGGCATGTGATACTTTAATCGGGTTCAGTTCCCCCAGGTTTTTGTCCACAAAACTTAAAATTTGTAAAAACTGAATTCGGAGATGCTATAAAATAGAATAACGGACGTCCCCGAACTCTTTTTTTAAAGGGATAATAGCAAAAAAAATATATTCTGCTAAATAAAATTTTTCTGCATATGCACTATTTGGGTGTTAGGATCGGTTGTCAAGTCTCTGTCATTCCGATAATGTTGGTATCTGTTGTGCCGAGTGTCATAGAGGGCGACCTAATGAGCATAAATTAAATTATTTATGAAATATATTTTTTCGATTGCCTACAAACAAGCTTAGTTCCGGGACATTAGTTACTATGTTTTATTACTTGTCCTAAGTTTTCGACCAAAAATACTGTGTAGTTTAGAAGTAAATCTGCGGGGAGAATTGTAACACACATAACCTCAAAATACACGCATATTAATCAAATTTGGCAAAATGAAATTTTTTTAAATTATTTCACAACAGAAGAGTTCGGGGACGTCCGTTAGCATGTTCGCTATCATTCCCCAAATTTTTAAGGCAAAATCTTTATTATTGTAGGAAAAAAGCCGGGGGAACCTAACACTGCTAAAATCGATCATTGTTCACAGTAGAGATGATCCATGAAAACATTTTAGGCCCTAGACCAGGCCTACACAAACTGGGGAAAACTACTCATTTGCCGCAAGTTCGAGTTCCACCACCACGGGCCTCTACTCGCCTCTGAAAGGCGGGGTAGTGGTTCGTGGCACGTGCCGTGTGACATAGTTGAAGAATCCAGTAACGCAGATACGTTTAGAAGTAGGTGCTTTGGGGCGACCGAGTTCAAATATAATCTTTTCATTTTAATGCCGTAAACGTAAAATTTACCTCAAATGAAACAGAAACTTTCACTGACATCCTGCGCTTGTAAATGTAATGTTTCTCATGACAGGAATATGATTTTATTAATAATGCAACATTAAAAATATAAAAAAATACATTTTTTGACAAACGATACAAGGTATAAGAAAAAATGAATAGACAGATGTTACTCATCCAAAAAGCAGCTACAAGTTTCTCATTAACAACTTTTGATAGGACGCTTAGTGTTTGTTCTAATCGTAAAAAAATAACATTAAAACTAAAAAAGTGTAATTTTTTGGAAAAAGACACAACGAAAGGAAAAAAAAGTAGGCAAACTTGTTCACTGAAACAGAATGTATACATTTGTTATTTATAATTTTTGGATAGGGCAAGTTGTATTTTTTTCATTCTTGAAAAATAAGAATAAAAATAATAAATAAATAAATAAAAATTGTATGTAATAAATTTATTGTAATTATTGTATCAACAAATGATATTCCGAAAAACTCCTTTTATAAAGGGTTTTGGATTTAAGGTTTCAGATTTCAAGAATTTTCAGAATAAACCTAGTTTCCATGAAATTGTTGCTTTTGAAAGATTTATTTCATACCTTCTTTACACAACTTATTATGAACTTTCCTTATTTGGAAGACTTATTCATTCTTTTACTGCTAATATATTTATTATTTCAATACGAAATTACATCATTGATTCTATTTTATTTCAAAATCAGTAGCCCTAAACCTTACGAGATACTGCGTATCTACGGTACTGGATGCCTCCCTTCCATTTCAGAGAGCGACCACCTCCCCAAGCCTCCGAGCTGAGCGGAGGAAACTGGTGGTGTTAAAATCCCATCTGGCAAATAAATGGTTTTCTCCAGTTTGGGTAGGCCTGCCCTAGACCCCACGTCAACCCAAAGGCTCTCTTGCACATCCAAAAAGTCATAAAAAACTTCCTGCATTGCGTCTCCAGATGCTTTGCCCAATTCAGCCACAGAACACAGGAGAGGAGCGTCAACTTTCGGAACTTTAAAATTTCTCGTTAAAATAACCAGGTTGGTCTTTTCCGGATTTACCGAGAGCCCTGGGATATTGCACCAGAGCTTAACGATGCGCAGCGCCGACCTCATAAAACCCATCAGCGTTTCCAGATGAGCCCCCCTGACTAGGATTACAAAGTATTACAATGATTGCAAATATCCCTGAGTATAGCACCCCTCTTTATTTAGCCTTCGAAAAAGGCCGTCCACCATAATGCACCACAGGAGGGGCGACAGGACACCCCCCTGTAGCAGCAAGCTTCCTATCCAGCATACAAGCTGGTTCGGCACGCCACATCTCAAAGCCTCTCGACATATGATTTCTGGAAGAGTATTGCTGAAAGCACCCTCTATATCCAAGAAAGTGCGCAGAGCACACCCCTTTTCTCCAACGTCTTCAGAATAAAAGGCGTTAGGCTGATGGTTCGGAAGTCGTTTGCAGCAGTGTAATCCTCTCTCCCAGGTTTGGGTATGAAGGCCACTCTGCCTTCCTTCCATGTCGATGGCACGTGTTTAAGGACTATACTTGCCCTAAATAATTTCGTCAGAGGAGGGACGACTAGATCCATGCCTTTTTGTAAAAGCGCTGGATAAATGCCATTGCCCTGGTTATTTTAATGGACAGAAGAATCCTACGGCCCATTTCACCTTGTTATTACAACGACCTTGGCGGCGAAATGCCAATTGGCCCTTCCTAGCTCTTGACCCCAGCCTTCCTCCTCTTGTTCATTTCGGATTCGCTGAAAATCCGGGAAGTGAACTTCCATCAGGTGATTCAGGGTTGCTTCTTTATCTTTGGCAAATTCTCCATTATCGAGCCTATTAGCCCGAGGCGAGCTTCCGGATTTTTCGCCAGTATCTTATGGAGCCTCGTTGTTTCCGGAATGTTTTTCGATTCCTCGCAAAAGCCCCTCCAATCCTTCTGTTTATACTTTTTTATATTTTTATTGCATTCATACTGGGCCGTCTTATAGATCTCCCAGTCTGAAGGTAATTTAGTTCTATTTGCCCTGTTGCACAACATTCTTGTATTTTTACGGACTCTCTCCAGTTGGGCATTCCACCATTCTACTTCATTCCTAGACTTAATTATGCTTGTAGGACAATTGTCCTCATATGGTGTAGTCAGAGCCCTTCGCAGAAAATCCGCGGCGTGCTTCAACTCATCAATGGTACCATAGCTTGTGGGGAATTCCACAACCCTCCCTTTGAGTTCGTCTTTATATGAGTCCCAAAGTGTATTTTTGGGGTTTCTGATCTTTGAAACCGCCAGTTTTCCTAGTTTTAACCGAAACAAGATATATTTGTGGCCCGAGAGAGAGTCGTCACCGGAGACTCTCCGGCCCACTACCTTGCTCTTTATTTCATTCGAGGGTAGAGTCAAATCGAGAACCTCACTCCTGTTTTTAATCCGGAATGTGGGGGTATCATCCCGATTCAGAATCTCCAGCTCAGTGCCTGCTAGGTATTGTGCCCCCACACCGTATGTTGGGAGTTTGCATCACAGCCCCACAGCAGAGGAATCTTGTTCTCTTGACAGTGCCGAATTAGAGCCTCCACCTCTCTGGGAGGCGGGGGTCCCTCGGTATCACCAGGGAAAAAAGCCGAGGCAATAAACACCTCTAGCATTTCTCCGCTATTGCCGCTGAGTCTCATCTTAATAACTGTGACATTTCTAGAGCAGAAGTTAGGCACCAAGATTGCATCCATAACATTGAGGGCTAGGCATGTCTTGGTGTTTTTCTCGCGCAAACCCTTATATATGGAGCCACATCCTGACAAGCCACAAATCCTTACCCTGTATAACCAGGGTTCTTGGAATAGGGCGAGCCCTGTCTGCACCACAGCCATGCATCTGGCTAGAACCACCGATGCGCCTTTGCTGTGGTGCAAATTAATCTGCATCGTGGAACACAAGAAAAAAACAATTTTCATCAAGATATGCAGTTTTTTGTAAAACCACTTTTTCGCGTCTTTTCTCAGTTTTTCTAGATTATCTCAGCAACCGTACAAGATATCGAAAAAACAAGTTCACCGTTGAATTCGGCATTAAAAAATGCATTGAAATTTTCACATTTTGTTGACCAGTGTATTCAATAAGAAACTGGGATAGGCGAGACCTTTTCAGTAAAAAGTGGTTCAAACTAGCCGTGATGCGTTTTATTTTATTTTTCTAACACCAAAGTGTAAAACCACGTGGTTCGAACTCGGAACCCCCCTCCCCCCA
>CAKNWT010044728.1:0-10204 GCA_932066315.1 Andricus coriarius | reverse complement strand
AATGAACTAATCCAAACAAATGAACCCAAACCAAATATCCCAATGTGCATTGACAATAAACTTCTCATATCGTGCCTTCATTGGGTATATATTGACTACATCCTGGTCATACCTTCCCTTCATTGGATGAATATTGACATCCTATCTTCCTCTACTGGATATTGATTCCCTGCTCATATCTTATGCTTATTGGCTGAATATCAACAACAAATAAGAACCTCACCATCAATGACCTTGGAAAATGACATGCATCTTAAGGTCATGACTTCCTTAGAATTTTTCCCATAGAGCGCAATAACTTTTCTAGGGAATATGTCTTTTAAGATATTGGCCTAGGTTTATTAAAGGGTTTGAATTTTAACCCTCTGTTACTTGAAAACTGTTCATTTTCAGACTTCATGCCCATTGATTTTTTCAATCGAGACGATGAGAACTGCATTTTTACAACTTTTGATCAAAATCCACAGGGATTCATTTCATGTACATTTTGTGCCTCATCATTTTAATACCAATAGGATATGTTCTGTCACCGATTTTAACTGAAACCGCCATTGGAAGATTTAGAGAATAACTACAGTTTTTAATAACATAAAAAAATCTTGTCAATGATAAATTAGAAAAAGTAGGCTTTCAATGTCTTTTCTATGCGAGATATGTTGATATCTCAGTTCTATATGTAGAAGCAAATAAAATTGATATCCTTCTAAATGCTTTCAACAGTATGCAACTATACACCCAAGATTGAAATTTACTATAGAAACTGAAAAAGACAAATAACTAAATTTTTTGGACTAAACAGTAATTAAAACGAATGAGGTTAAAATGATGACTGATTGACATCGAAGACCATATTTTTCAGGACGTACTTTCAGTTTCCTTTCGAATCATCAGATAAAAAATAAAATTGCGATTGTAAAAAATATGGTTGATAGAGTTATAAAATTGTCACATCAAAACATTCATAAAAAGAATATAGAATCATGCAAACAGGTTCTTTTCTTGAACCACTATCCATCTTTTTCATAGGAAGACATGTAAAAACAGGATTCATTAGATAAATCGAAAATACAACAATCATGACAACATTATAATATTAGAGATTTTAATAGATTTTAATTTTAATAGATTACCTTATTTTGAAAAAATGTTAAAGACCTTCAGATTATTATTAAAGTGAGAGAAGACGTATTATTTGAAAAAATGAATAAGCAGAATGTTATTTATAAAATAAAATGTAGGAGTTGTAATGCAGTATATATAGGTCAAATAAGAAGACTGCCAAGGATAAGGAAAGATGAACACAAAAACAATTTTTATAGAAGTGAGAAATACCATAACGTTCTTTTGATTGAGATGATATGAAAGTTTTATATGATAAAAAAAGTAAGAGGGAATTCATGGAAATGCTATACATAAAAATAGAGGGAGACAATTCAATTAATTAAAAAAAGGATCTTCAAGATACAATGCCTTTGATGGTTTTATTAAATTTTTATGAGAAACAATTGTACTTTGGAAATTCTGATGATTGGTTAGTTGAACAATTATCAACTGCATAAAAGATTTTGGAAATATTAAGAATTAACAAATTTATTTAAAAACTGTAAATAGCATTTTAATAAGAAACTTGAAATTCATAATTACAGCTCTAACTAATAGTAGTAATAGTTTACTTGTTTTGAACCCTTGGTTCATACAAAGAAGTTACAGTGATTCTTTATACTTTAATACGGGCTTAGAAATAAAAAATATGAATGTAAATATAAATTTGAATTAGTGAGAAATGGATCACTGAATCAAATCAGTAAGAATTTTCACTGATTCACAATGCAATCTCACTGTTTCAAATTGCTAGAAATGGGTCACTGATTGCAATCAGTAAGGATTTTCACTGATAATTAGTAAAATCCCCCTGATTCAAATTTAGAGGGTAGTAGTTTCCTATTAAAAATTTTCCTGATGAAGATACCTAAGGGTTTAAGGTTATGTTTCTGAATTTTCCTTAAAAAATGCAATAGAATTCCGAAAAATTTAAAAGAATTCAGGATAAATTAATCGGAATTAAGGTTGGGGTTTAAATGAATTGCAAAAAATATTTCAAAATCTCTTCAAATATTTGAAACGCTACAAGATTCAACATTTCTTGTGAATTAGTTCCTTGAGATCAATTAAAATATTATTAATATCCTGAAATTTTAAGGAATTTGATCATATTTCCTGACATCCTGGAAAGATAATTTCCGGAAGATCCTGGTTCTGTAAAATCGTTCCATATCTTCAGAAATTCTAGGAAATTCTTTAAAGCCACGTGAAAATTTGTTCAAATCCCTTAAAATCGTTCAAATCCTTCAAAAAGCCTTAAAATTTTGTTTAATCTCTTGCAAATGCCTTCAATTATTTTTAAATTCCTGAAAATATTTCAAATCCTTTAAAATCTTTTAAATTCCATTGGAACTTTTGAAATGGACTCTTTGAAATGACATGAAATCTTTTAAAATACCTTCAAATATTTCCAATGCTTTGACATCCCATTAAATTACTTAACTCAATTGAAAATTCCTTGGAAACTTTTCAAGCACCCTAAAATATTTCAAAAACCTTTAAATATTTCGAAATCCCTAGAAATTTTCAAAAACACCTTGAAATATTTCAAATCCTTTCAAATCATTTGAAATTCTATTGAATTACTGAAATCAATTGCAAATTCCATTAAACTTTTTTAAATATTCTAAAATCTTTAAGATTCTTTAAAATCTTTGGCAATTCCTTGAAAATTTTTAAATATCTTGAACTTGCCTTGGAATCTTTTAAAACACCCTATAATATTGAATGTTTCAAATATTTTGAAACTTTTTAAAGCTGATTAAAATTCGCTGGAATTTTAAAAATACCCTTAAATACTTAAAAGCTTATGGTATCCCACCAAATTTTTTGAATCTATTGAAAATCCCTTGGCCTCTTCTAAAATACCCTAAAATATTTTAAATCCTTTGAAATCTTTTGAAATCCCATGAAACTTTTTAAAGCTATGGAAAACTTCTTGAGATTTTTAAAAATACCCCTTATTCTTTAAAATTCTTGGAATCCCTCCAAATATTTAAAATATATTAAAATTTCCTTGGAATCTTTTAAATTATCCTAAAATCTTTAGAATTCTTATAAATCTTTGGTAATTCCTTGCAAATTTTTAAGTCTCTTGAAAATACCTAGGAATTTTTTAAATACCCTGAAGAGCTTAAAATCTTTTAAAATCTTTTGAAATCTTACATAAAGCTTTTGAAGATTTCTTGGAATTTTTGAAATACCCTAAAATCTTTAAAATATTTGTAATCCCTTCAAGTGATTTAAATTAATTCAAAATTCCTTGGAATCTATCAAAATATACTAAAATATTTCAAATCGTTTTAAACTTTTCAATGCTCATGAAATTTTTTTGGAATTTTTAAGAATACTCTAAAATCGTTAAAATCTATAAATGTATCGGGTATATAAAAGCAATGTTGCGACCTTTGTTGTTTGAAAGTGCTATACTTTTTGCAATAGATAGATTATTTTTTCATCGGACTCAAATTTACAGGATGAACTACTTGCAGGATATGCAAAAAAATTGCTTTTTCAGCCTATCCTATTATGGAGGATGTCTCATTACTTCATAATCCGCAAAAAATATAGCTGAAAATTAAGAAAATGATCGCTCGTCTAAAAAATATTTTTTTAATATGCGAGTTATGGAAAGAAGTCCAAGTAAAAAATTGTTCCTTTCGAAGAGTTCTACAAAAAGTTCATTTTCCATTATTCAATATTTTACACTGCTCTTTGAGAATTTTCAAGAATATGATTTTGTCTCAAAAATTATTATTAATTTTTCAAATACTAACCATCAAATACTAAAAAAAATAACCAGCCAACTTCTGAATTAATCAATCTATTCGTACCATTTTTACCTGAAAGAAAAGTAAATTTCTTTAAACAAAATATTTAGGATGATAATAGGTCCTACAATATTTTGTATAAGTATGTAATTTTCAAATTTACATCGAAATTATTATTATTTCTGTGAATATGCAAAAAATCTATAACACAAGTCAATCTAAATTTTTCCAGTTTGATAAAAGAAAAGGAATAGACAGAGAACGTTGTTTACAAGCGGTCCCGAATTTAGCATCCAGTCGATTGTGAAATGCTAAAAATTCTTTAAATATCTTTGCTAGAGTCAAAGTAACTTCACTCGAAATACGAAAACCAAAGAGGAAAACGCATGTTGTTCAACATTCATAATTGAAATTGAGTATACGGTATAAAAGGAGGTCATTTATAGAAGAATTAACATTTCCTTGAAAAAATTCCTAATATGGTATTTTTGTACCTCTGAACTTTTCAAATCACTATCATAACACTGATCTTTAAAATAAGAATCTGTAAAAAAATGGATTCTGAAAAACGCAAAAAAAATTAATATTTTGATACAGAGAGGGAAAGTATCAAACTCTTTTCTGTCTAACACTCCACCCTTAAAAATTCCAGTTTGATCCCCTAACTTCTCCTAATGTATATGTTTATTTAACTTGGACAAGAATCTTTAAAAATATAAACTCAAAGAAATTATAATTATGTGCGAGAATTGCACAAACACCCTCAGAGAAGTAAGTTTTCAGGAAAAAGTTTTTTTTTCAAACTCAAACTCAAAATAGTCAATTTGTAGAACCAAATGTCTTTATGCATCAACAATTAATGTATTTAATTTTAGAGATCAAATCTGAAACGATTATTTTTTTTTTAATTGAAATTATGTACTGACATATAGCAAATATCCAATTTGACATGCAGAAAAAATGAACCGGATTTTTTGTTCAAAACTATCCCTTCCCAGTTCAACTTCAACCAAATTCCCTTTATTTTGCTCGAAATCAGATTCATATGAAAGTGAATTTTTCTTTCATATAATATGAAGGAAAAATTCATGCATCAAATTAGATTTTTTTTAGGTCAAGTTTTTTCAGGGGGTTTACCTTGCCAAGTTTATAAATAAAAACAATCTGTATTCCACTTTTTTGTGTTTTGACATTTCTGTAGCGACCCAAATAAATAAATAAATTGTATACACGAAAAAAACGTGACAAAGGGCTAAATTTCAACTTCAGATATTTCTGCTTCTTCTGAATTAACCAAATGACATTTTTATTTCACAAGAATCTATTAGCACGCACTTCGGACGCGACAAGCTTTCTTCGGTCTTGAATTTTTTTTAAATAATAAAATTATATAAAATAGTATTTGCACAGTAAATAAGAATATTTGAGAATCTCACACCTGAAATTCAAAAATAAATCTATCAGAAGCTTAATTATTTACGGTATTATTAATTATTCTTCTTAACAATAAGCTGTAAACATTAAAATTTGATTAGTTTTTTTAACATTGTGTTATAGAATTTCAGATCAATATTGAAATATTCAAACTTGGACAAATTCTTTAAAATTTTCCAATATCTATTCATGATATAGGAATTGCAATAAAATGTTGCGACATGCTGTCATTTGCAGTACAAATCACAACATTTTACTACTTGGATTTTTTTAGTTTTCGGAATTGAAAAAAAGCATTAGGAAAAAAGAAACATAATGTTATTTTGTTGTTAAGAAAAAACATTATACTACTAAAACTATACTTATAAAAAATTCAACACCATTTTTTAGCCTACAGGTAAAATTACACTATATTTTTTTTATTTAAGTAAAAAAGTCCGAACAGAAGACATTAACAAACTAAAATTTTTGTTTATTTTTTTCGGATGCCAAACCAAATTTTTTTTTGCTCAGATCAAGTGACTCAAAAGGTATAAATAAGTAAAATAAATAATAAAAAGTAAATAAATCAAGTGTCATTATCGTTTTCAAGAAAATTAAATATTTGGCCTTTAAAAATGCGAAAATATTATATATAGTCTATATATAGTGTGAAGTATTATATATAATATTCATTTGTTTTATACATTTTTTATGCAAAAAAATGAATATTATATATAATACTTCACACTATATAGAAACTATATATAATATTTCCGCCTGAGAATAAGATTTAAAAATAAATTTAACTTTTTTCATAAAAGGATACTTTTTTGATATTTTCATTAAGTATTTTCCATTAAGAACCTTGAGACCAAAAAGTGAAATTTATTTTTTATTGGAGAAAATAATCGTTATTAGCACATCCGCTCTCGTGCGCAAAAATCAGAGAAAAAAATATTACATAAAAAATTCGAAACAAGTGTCCTTCTGTATGAAAAAAATCAGTTTTATTTTTCACCTTCAATTTTGATTGTCAAATATTTATTTTTTATTATTGTTGAAAGAGTTTAATATTGCTCATTTTCAGAAATAAAAAAAAATAAAAATCCCATATTTATAACCTTAAAGCTCCTAAAGGGAAAGACCTAAGCTTTTTTTTGAGACAAAGAAATTTAAAACAAAATTATTTTTTTACACGAAATTCTAATTTTACTTCATTCAATTAAAAATTTATATTTTGTTTTTTATTATTTTCGCATGAGCCAAACAAATATATAAAAATAGTATAATAAGGATAAGATAAGTATTCAAATATAAAGAAATATGATAATATAAATAAAAGATATTTTCTATTATTATTAAAAAATATTCATATTTTGAAATTAAATTTTCTTATATCAGGAAAACATGAAATAGTCATGGAATTTTCGATAAACTGAAGTTTAGGGGTGATTCCTAAAATTGAACTATTTTGTTGGAAAGTCATTTTTTATGGTTTAAAATAATATTTTTAATTGAAAATGTAACTATTCTATTTTTGCATGTAAGTTTATCGTTTTTAGTTGAAAATTCAATTATTTTGATAGAAAATTCTTATTCTTGGGTTGAACATTCAACTTTTTTTTACATTTTTTTTTATTTTTGGCTTCAAAATTCATCAGTTTTGTTGTAAATATATGTTGTTGATCAAAGTTCATATTTTCGGGTTGAAAACACAACTGTTTTGTAGAAATATCGTCTTTTTACCTTGAAAATGATTTTTGAACTTAAAATGTATGCTTTTTAGTTGAAACTTTATGTATTTCGTTCAAAATTTTTTTTCTAGAAAATTGATCTTCTTGGTTGAAAATTTATTCATGAAAATTTAAATAAGAAATTTTTAACTATGATGATGAATTTTTAACAAACAAAAAAAACAGGATTTTTACAAAGTAGTTTGACTTAAAACCAAGTAGTTGATTTTTAAATTAAAAAGAATGATTTCTCAAAGAAACATGTCATAGTTAATATTTCAGCACAAAAATATTTTAATCATGAATTAAAAACAGTTGAATTGAACCCCAAAAACACAAGTTTTCAACAAATATTTTTTCCAACCAAAAATGAATAGTTACATTTTCAGCTAAGAAAATTAATACTCAACCAAAAGGTAGAACGAATTTTTAGCAAAATAGTTCAATTTTCAATCAGAGATAAATTTTAAACTTATATGATGAATCTTTAAAACGAAAAGTTATTTTTTAGAAAAGAGTTCAGCATTCAACAAAAGAGTAGAATCTTCAACCAAAATGTCCATTTTTTAACCAAGAAGCTTATTTTATAAAAAAAAGAAGTATCAACAAAATATGAATATGAAGAGGATATAAATAATGAATAAGGTGGAAACTTATTAATTATGGTAAATTTTGTATCAAAATATAATGACGTAATAAAACAGGTAGTCAGAATGCAAAAAGTTCAACGAAATATTTGAATTCAGCAATACAAAATGACATGAAAGAATGCTTAAGCGAAGAGTTCATCAAAAATTGATTTCCGAAATTAAGGCAAGTCGTTTTTTTTGTATGTTTGACACAACTCAAGATATTACTAAAAAAGACCAGTTAAGCTTAGTACTTAGATACGTTGAAATTCAAAGAAAAGAAAAGGGCGAACCATTCAATTTCGAAATTAAGAAAACTTTTCTTAGATTTAATGAAGTTTGAAATCATACAAGGTATGACTGACGAAGTGCTTGAGATATTGTTTGAGAATTAGATTGACATAAAAAAGTTGTGGTCCGCAAATATAAAATTAATTCAGCCAAATGCTTTTTATATTCATTGTGGAAGTCACAATTTAAAACTGGTTATCGATGATGTATATACATCTTTTTTGGGAAAAGTATAAACATATGGGATGTACTATCGCAATTTACAGGAGAATCAAAGATAATTTTGAAAAAATTAAAGTCAAGAAGATGGTCAGACAGAAAACATCGATGGTATAATTCAAGCGCTCACAAAAATACGATTCATCAGTTCAAAGAAAGATGAACTCGAAAAAGTAGCTAATATTAAAAAAATATTGAGAAGATTGAATTTATAATGATGTGCACAATGCTTTGCAAGATACAAAACGATGTAAATTTTGTAACAAAATTGCCGCAAGCAGAAAACATAGATTTAATTCGAGCATTTGAAGTCTTAAACACCACAGAGGAACATTTGAGAAAGTACAGACTTGGGAATGAAAAAATTAAACCTCCTCAGAAAATTGGTCTCTTGTCTCAAAAGGATGCTTCTTGATACAAATAGAATTTCCCCTTAAATTTAAGTTTAAGAGGAATTTCATTTTTCTCAAAAAGAATCTCTTTTCAGCAAACATTATCGTTTTGGGACAAACTTCACCTAATCTTGCGATCAAATAATTCTATTTGTGTAAACAAGATATTCAAGTGATTCAAAACAAAACACGCACGAGAAAGGTGCTTTTGTTACAAGACAACGTTTTTTATAAGTGCCACTCTTTGTAGAAAGGCGGAAACCAAACCGTAAGAAGCATTTGGAGAAACTAATAGAAAACCATCATTTTGATAATAGTGAAGAATTTTTTAAAATCAATGTCTTTAACTACACCTTAGACATTGTGAATACACAGATAGTTAAAAGATTCACAGGAACGAACAAAGTTGCAAATATTTTTTCTTTTCTGGAACCAAGAAATTTCACGAAACAATCTGAGGCAGAAATTTTGGAAGCAGCAGATAAATTACAGACTCGATATCATGAGGATTTAAGAAAAGAATTCCCCTTCCAAGTCATCAATGCGATCTTTTTAAATAATCACGGGTTCAATGATACGACAACAGTAAAAGATATTTTCCGCACTTTCACTGTAAAAAAAAAGATGTTTGTATTTTACGCAGAAAGCCTCGTATTTCTCTTCCCCAAAACACGAAAATTTTTCAATTCTACTCCGAAAAATTGTTTACAAAATACCACCTATCCTGTAAAATCACAGAAGAATGAAAAATCACAATTTGTGATTGTTATTTTTACATGAGGCATGGAGAAAGCAGCAGGTTATGTGCATGTGATTTTACACTGTCCGAGGTAATTTACATAGTATATTTCTGTAATTTACATTAAAAATGACTGATATTTTTAGTCTAATCATTCTTAGAATTTCACATCCAATTTTTATTCAGTATTATAACACTTTCTGATTAGATTAGGTTATATTTACAACTGTCATGTGATTTATGCATGGAAGTATAAATTAAAGGGAATAAAGGTTTTACGGTTGTAAAAAAAATGTTCTTAAGATTCCTGGGAGAACATAAAATTACTTTTTATTTTGAAAAATTAATTTCAACCGAATATTAAAAAAGATTTCAAAAGACATCCAAAATTATCAAAAAATGATTTTGAACATTTTAAGTGATTTTTTTAATTTTCCAGGATTTAAACATTTAAAAACATTCCGAAAATTTTAAAACAAAATGTAGATTTTGGAATAAAGTTTTGAAGTTGTTCAAGGATTTTGAGAGGTTCCAATGTAATACAACAATTTTTTTAAGATTACTGGAAAAGTTTTAAATAATTTTTTATTTTAATAATAATAATTTTAAGAGAATATTTGAAATAGATTTCAAAACAATTTTTGATTTATGAATAACAATTGAACAATTATGAATTGGTAAGGACCTAAAATTAAAATAATTTCACTTCTAATTTAAAAATTGTTCAGTTTAAAAAAATGCAATCTTTCAATTTTTAATGTTCCTAACTCAAAATTGCTTAAGACGATATAATGTTGGAAATTTCTAAATTCGTTGATTCATTCTTCAATTTAGAGTGTTACAAATTTTAGCGCGGATTTATATATTTTTTTAAGTCTTTGAATTCCAAAATTTACCAAAGCTTAACATTTAT
>CAKNWT010044725.1:0-10052 GCA_932066315.1 Andricus coriarius | reverse complement strand
CAAAGCCTTGCAATTGAACATTTTTGAATTTACAGTGCATGGAATTGTAAAATTTTAAATGAAAAGCCGTTTATTTTGTACAATTTTTAATTTTAAGAGATTTTACAGAATTTTTATCATTTTTAACTAATTCTAGAAGAATTTAGGGGATTTAGAGAGATTTTTACGATTTTGTAAAAGTTTTCAGTAGGTTTCAAAATATTTCACGGGATAATACAAACCAAAATTTAATTGACAACGTTCCTGATTGAATAGCTTCAAATTCAAATAACTGTAGAATTAATTTTAAAAAAATGCATATTCCTGTCATATCTGAGTTGAATAATAATTTTAATTTCAGATAGCAATGAAAGGTTATCTGTTAAAAGTCGTATAATTTACAATTGCAAATGCTAGAAATTGAAAATTTGTATAATGAATCCATATTTTTTAACTGAAAATTCTCAATAGTCAGTGCAGTGTTATGTTTAAAGCTTCCAAAAACGAATAATATAACATTCAAATTGTTTAAAATCAAACTTTTTAAATTGAAAGTGTTCAAATTTTTTTTTATTTAACATCATTCAAAATTTGGATACTAATAGGAAATACTGAATTACTCAAAATTATTAAATTTGAGACTTTAAAAACTGGCCAACTTCAAATTTAAAGCATTGAAATTAAAAAATTTTGAATATAAAGTGCATGGAATTGTACAGTTTAAACTTTTAATTATAAGATCGAAAAGAAATATATTTTATCATGAATAATTTTATGCAAAATGAGCATTAAAAAGATTCACAATATTAAAAAATCAGAATTTCAAACTACCTCCCTTTTCGGCTCATTAGAGACAAAAACAAATTGAAAGCCTTTTATTTTGTACCATTTTTAATTATAAGGGATTTCAAATCATTTTAGACGATTTCAAGGCTTTTAGAAAAATTTTAACGATTCTGCAAAAGTTTTCAATGGATCACCAAATATTTCACGAGATATTATAAAACTTCTAAAGTTTTCAACTGGTTTCCAAAGTTTTCAAGATTTTTATCGTGACCCCGAAGTATTAAACATTTTTCAAAGGATTTTCGGAGTATTTCAAAATATTTGAAGGGAATTCACAAGATTTCAAGTTTATTCTAAATATTTCGAGGGAGTTTACGCAGAATTTAAAGTGATTTTAAAAGGTTTAAGAAATTGTCAAGCATTTCAAATGATTTCAAAAAAATTGTTCATTCTTTACGGACTTTCAGAATGATTCAATTGGTTATGACGGATTTTAAAGAATTTTAAAGTTTTTCAGAGTATTTGAAATTATTTTACGAGATTCTATGAGCTTTCAGAAGATTTTTTGGTACACATTTTAAGAAATTATGAAAGGTTTAAAAGGTTTCAAAAGATTTGAAGAGTTAAATAGCATTTGCAGCGAGTGAACCGTTATTAGGAATTTTCTTACATATTGCCATATTTTAAGTATTAGAATTTATTATTAATTAAAAATACGCATTTTTGACTAATTTAGCCATTTTCAGTACAATACAACTTAGTACTTAAAATATGGATATAGTCAATAACCGCGCGCGCGTGTTTATTCCCTAGTTTAGTAAAATATTGTGTAATCAGCATTGATTCAGAATAAAAAAGATATCAATTATTTGTAACAATGAGACGTAAAATAAAGTTAAAGAAATGCCCTCTGAATAAGAAGGCAAAAACGTTCATAAAAAAAGTATGACTCTTATATAAAATTATTTTCTTACCAATCATAGAATCTGATTGCATATACTTCAAACTATGACATTTATTTTAAAACACATTTAATTGGAATAGATTTCTTCTAAAAACGAAAAATACATTACATGTGACTCAATCGCTTTTTTGCGTATCTGGCCTCCTAGTTTCAAAAAACAGTGTATAAAGTAGGATAACTTGTATTTCTAACTTTCGCTCCAGCAACCTATATCACGTGTGATGGTGAAGCATTATACGGTGATTTGAAACGGCATTGGCCGTAAACCCATGCGCAATCGTCCGTTAATTTTTCATTCGGTTTGATACTTTACGCATGGATTGCCACCTCGAGTTTCCGTTTTTAGCGTACACTAATCAAGGAATAAGAGTCAAAAGATTTATTTCGTTGGTTTGAAATGTGGGTCTACTCTCTAAAATAAAATTAGTAAAATGTATAACCAATTGTCAGTCAAATTCTACTACACGCAGAAAAAAAAATTCTGCTTAAGTTACAGGATTTTCAGTTAAAATAGAGACAGCATAGATTTTTTGTAAAAATTACCGAATTTTCTGCAGATTTTACAGAATTTTCAGTTAATTGATAAATTTACGGATATTTTCTGTAACATTTAATGAACTTTTCTACGAAATTGACATCTTTAAATTGTAAAATCTTATTCAAAAGTCTGTACATTTTATACAGAAAGTATCCGTAAAATTGCAAAATTACTGAAAATTTAGTGAACTCCGCAGAAAATTCAGTAAGCTTTACAGAAAAGCTATGCTGTCGCTATTTTAACTGACAATTAGTAAAAATATACTGATTCATATATAGTAATTATTGCTACACGCTTGAGAACTATCCAAACTCTTAATTATAGATTTACTAAGCACTTAAATTAATGAAAGAAATATTGTTTTACCATTTATATTATTTATGTTCGAAATCAAAAAGTGTTCAGTGTAAAATTAATTTTATTTTCTAAGTATGATTTCCAGTATTATAACCTAATATTTTGAAAGTATTACAAATAAACTTCCATGTTTATTCAAACTATTATTCTTTAGTCTATAAATTACCAAAATTCCTATTTACTTATCACTTCGTAGTCATCCTTTTTGTTTGAAAATTCAACTGTTTTGTTGAGAATTCGTCTTTTTGACTTAAAAATTTGAATTGTTTTCTTTTTTGGTTTTGAAATTCATTTTTTTTTGTTTGGTATAATTTTAATGTTTTTTTGTGTTAAAACTGCAACAATTTGGTTAAAATTTGATCTATTTCGGTTGAAAATTAACTTTTTTGTTGAACATTCACATGTTCGGGTTCAAAAATCAACTGTTTTATATAAAATTCAACAGTTGGGTAGAAACTCCAATATTTGTTCGAAATTTAAACTACTTCGTTAAAAATTGATTATTTTAACTGAAAACTTAACGATTCCATTTTTGGTTGAAGATTTTCATCCTCGGATTTATCTTTTCTATAAAGTTAAAAATCCATGCAATTTGTTCAAAATTCGACTTTTTTTATAGAAAATTGATCTTCTTGGTTAAAAATTTAACTATTTGGTTGAAGATTCATGTATTTTTGAATTGATTCTCAAAAAGCACAAAATTTATTTAAATTTATAACTTTTTGATGAAAAATATTAAAAATTTGAGTTTTAGTGATTGTGCTATTTTAAACTAGAAATTGACCAATCTTAACTTAAAGATTAAATAATTTCCAATTTAAGCGATTAAAAATGTAGAAAGAAAATTAAATAATGGTAATGGTTTTTAAAAGTTATAGATGAAACTAATTTTAAGGCCGAAATGTTAAATATTGAACAATTGAAAAATTAGAAGCGTTAAAAGTTCAACAATTTTAGATCAAAACTTCGAGAATTTATAAATAGAATTGCAAAAATTAAACAATTAACAAAGTAACGAATTTAAAATTCAACAATATTTGATTGTGGGCAACTGAAAAACTTTAAATAAGGTGTAAAAAATTAAATTATTTCTATAACTGATACTTTTAAATTGATGAAGAAATTTCTAATTCAAAAAAGCATATTCTCATTTTTTTTTAATAAGAGCAGTCAAAAAACTTTTTACCGTTATAGCTGCCGTCGCAGCAGCAATGATCAGCTATGACGCTGCCATCTTTGCAGTATGTAATCTCCTGTCTAGTACAAGGCTTACATCCTGGAACGGGTCCTGTGAAAAAAAAATATTTATTTAAAATCTTGAATTAAATTTTCATTAATTCAACGTTTTTTTGGAATCTACAAATTGTTAATAACTAGTTTGACAATACCAGTGAAAAGCCTCAAATCTATGTCCAACATTTGATGCACATATATTTAAGTGTAATGTTTTCCTCATAAGTTACAATGTTAATGGCATTAATAATGGTAGAATTTCAACTATATATTGAGTAAAGAATTAGTATTGTACAATATTGCATACGATAAATCTAATTTCCGCATTAATTATGAGCATTGCTATTCGTAATTTTTAATTACATTATTGTTCCATGTGCATCGTACACTGTACTTGAAGATGTTACAGAGAGCGTATAGGTACACATAGAATTAGACAACGAACCCTTGAATGACTAATTGCAATTATAAAATTATTGTCTTTGATACTGATAGCAGACGTAATAAAAAAGTGCTTGCTTTTCAATGAAAAGTTACCTTTTCATTATATTCTTGATCGACAGAACGTTTATTAATCCGCATGGCAATTGTATAAATCTGATGGTCATGCATACCATTTACATCAATTAGTTGCTTGGTTTTACGCAACTGTGCGGGATGCACGGACGTGTAAAAGAGACTTCTTTCAAATCTTCTTTTCTCTTGCATTTGTCTCCTCCAGTTTTTTTATTTTTTTATTTTTACATAACAAAACCCCACAGTTCATTTAAATTATTCGTATAAAGCTTACAGGGATCACAGTCCGCCCCATTTTTTTACCTAGTTTCCTTTTCCCTCTTTTCCTCTTTTTCTCCCTTGAATTTAAAAAATCCCATAAAACACCTAAAATCGAGAATTTCAAACCAATTTTCCTCCCTTTTTAAAAAAGGTTTCGATTGATTTTTTGGAAATCATAAACAGAAATTCAAGTCATTAAAAAGCAAGACGCTTCGAAAGAGATACTTTTTGAATTTTTGATTATAAGAATTTCAAATATTTCCTAAACCATTTATTTGCATATTTATAAATTTTAAGGTACATCTAACGGTTATATTCATTTCAACAGTATTAATTAATAGTTTTTAATTGATTTAATCATTATTAAAAAATAAGATTTTTAATTGAATCATAAAATTTTTATATTTAAATACCCCTACCCCTTTTATTAGAATATTTGAGTCATTTGATTTGGAATATTATATTTGTAATCTTATAATATTGTAATATGGTAATGCTATTCTTAATTGGATTTATTGAATAAGGAAATAAGAAGAGCTTTTTCAATAAAATAGAGGAATACGTTCTATTAAATTAAATTAATGTGGGTACTAATATTAAATTAAAATTGAAACGCTTTAAATTCCTAATATTTTAAGTAAAAATATGGCATTTCCAACCAAGAAGATGAATTTTTAACTAAAGAGGTGTATTTTCAACTAAAATTATGAATCTTAAAAAAAATGTAAGAAAGTAGTTGAACTTTTAACCAAACCGTTGTATTTTCAACAAAAAAAGATGAATTCTAAACAAAAAATGTAATAGTTGATATTTCAAACAAAAAATATTTTTATTTCAAGTAGTTTTTTTACTTGAAATAAAAATATTTTATTTTTCACCAAATTGTTGAGTTTTCAAGCCAGGAAGACAACTTTTCTACAAAACAATTGAATTTTCATCCCAAAAATATGAATTTTCAACAAAAAAGGTCATTTTTAGCCGAACAGTTGAATTTTTTGCAAAAATAATTGAATTTTCAACCCGGAAAAATGAATTTCAAAAAAATAAATTTTCAATCAGAGATGAGTTTTCAAACAAACAAAGTAATTTAACTTTTAACCAAATCGTTGCATTTCTAACCAACAAAAATTAAAAATATTTTGAGAATTTTGAGCGAAATAGTTCATTTTTAACCAACGAAGATTTTTCAGTCAAGAGAGAAAAAAATTCAACCAAATTGTTGAATTTTTAGAGCAGAAAAATTAATTTTTACAAAACAGTTGAATTTTCAACCCCAAATTATGATTTTTCGACCAGAAAGATTATTGTCAACCAAAAAGAGTAGGGGAAAGACTATGAAGCCTGCGTCTGATAAATAGAGATTTTGCTTCAGTTTTAATAGTTTTCAAATATGTAATAATAATTTAAAATAATATGTTACTTTTTTAGAGTTAACCAAGAAACCGGCACTCTAAGAACGGCAATTAGGTCCGATCTCAAGAGAACGATATCAAGGTCTATGGCTTAAAATGTCTCTGTTTGTTAAATTTTTAAGAAGAAAATCAGAGGCACAATATTAACAAGACGATTTGTGTTGAAAGTTATTTTTGAACAAAAAAGCTCAAACATATTGTGAATCCAAAAATCAGTTATTAAAAAAAAAAACATCAATTCAAAAAGTTCAATTTATGCAAAATAATGGTATAGAAAGACTTCAAAGGGAGAAATTTGTTTCTAAACAACATTGTTATCGGCTCATCAGAGATAGACATTGAACAAAGGGAAAAAGGGAGAAATAGGAAAAAGACAACCAAACCATCCTCACTCTAATTTCCTTTTTCTTTCTCCATCTTTTTTGCACTACGTTGGGACAAACATGTATAAAAAAGACAGAGAAAGAAAAAGGAGAATGAGAGTTAGGATGGTTTGCTTGTCTCTTTCCTATTTCACCCTCTTTTTTCCTTTGTTATATGTCTGTACCTAATGAGCCAATTACAATGTTGTTTTGTAAAACAAATTTCTCCTTTTAAATTTTCTTTATGCAATTATTTTGCATAAATTGCTTTTTTTGAATATATGTTTTATTTAAATAACTGATTATTATATTCACAATATGTTTGAGCCTTTTTGTTAAGAAATAACTTTTTACACAAATCGTCTTGTTAATATTGTGTCTCTAATTTTGCTCTTAAAATATATGTTAGTGCTCGCAAGCTAAAAGCATAACAATTACTTTGATACCCGAACGTAATCTACCAAGAATTTAGTCACCTCGTACAAAAAAACACTTCTCATAAAAATACGCAAAATATAGTTCCGATGAAAAAATGAGGAAATGAATCCTTGGACAATTTTGAAGCCCAAAGTTTGAAGAATCGAAGGAACTAGTGAAATAATAGTGATAGTAATTTAATTCTTTAAAAATTATAATTTGTCAACAAACAAAATTTTCTTCGCCATGTCAAAAACACATTTTTTAATTAAAAATAGGAAGTAAGTGATAAAAAGACTGATTATAAAACTCGTTTTTAATATTGCCACTCATAAAACATAGTACAGAACTTTTGCTCTAAAACCCAGTAACTTTTCTCCATTATTAAGTTCATACTGGTGTCCACCACGTACAGGTTTCTCCTAGTCATTTTTGTGTTTTTCAAATTACTTATTTTTATCTTACTTACAAAAATACTTTGAACAATTCAGGGTTCCATACTGATAAGAATACACTAGAAAAAAATTGATGCCAAACTGACTAGAAAACTTGCTAAAGAAAAGGCGCTACTGTTAGTGGGCACTCGTTCAATATTCACGAGATACCCATATGATATACAATTTTTTTAATAATAAATGAAATCCCCCTTTTTGCCTAAAATCAAACTATACTGAACCGCTGTGATTCCTTACTTAACTCGTTTGGTAAACAACACTAGCCTAATTTTTTTAACCGCTTCCTCATCATTTTCTCTTTTTATTTGCTAGTATATTGTAAACTTTAGATTAAAATTATACTCAGATTATTGAATCAGTGTATATTTTTATATTTCGCTATTTACTTTTAACAATTCGAAATACCTTCATGGAGAAGCGAAAAATAGAATGATATCATATGACTCGTTGTTGGTATAAGATTACTGCAAATCAGAAATTGATTTTTTTTCTTATAATTTTTCAAACAGAACGTATCTAGCGTATCTCCTCTAATCTTCAGGTGTGCAGTGGAGTTTGCTTAAGAAACAAGGCGTTCTTTCAAGAGTGCAAATTCTACACGAGATGTTCGCGGACATAGCAAATATTGCTGCCTATGTGTAATTGTGTGCATAAATCCTACCTTTTCTGTCCTTGCCAACTGTCCAGGGAGGCAGAAATAATGGTACAAAGAATTCATTTAACTGTGTCGCGATCTCGAAATTAAGAAGTGTAATTTTTCATAATTTTGTTTATTTTAGAAACAGGCTTTTACTTTTAAACTTTGCAGGGAAAAATAATTCAAATTGAACATTTTTGGGTCTCTTTCGGCCAAATTAATGCCGTAAGCTGGTGCCTATGTGACATAAAATTTGTCAAACATTAATCTTGAAATCGCATTTTTTTAAGTTATGGAGGAGAGAGGAAAATAAAAAAGTAGTTTTCTTGTAAACGATCAACCGATTGAAGAAGAGAACTTAAGGATATTTTTGAGAAAAAAATTAGAGGTGTCACTTCGCAGCATAAGTTCAAACCCATTTTGAGAAATTCAAAAATGTTTTTATATTGGGGAATATTTTACTTCACATGGCATGGATACGAATGTATGACAGCCAAACATCAAGTCTCTGGAAAAAAAGTTTTTTATGATTTTAAGAATTGAAATGATATCATCAGTCATGTTTCATGAAAGGAAAAACATTATTTTTCATGAAAAAAAGATTTAAACTTACGAAAAATAATTATTCTAATAATATTTTTTGTAATTGAGTTTTTGCTCACTGTAGCTTCTTACAAATTTAAAAGAAATGTTTGACTTTCAATAAATATGGATTATTCTATCGGGGAAAACATTTTCTACAACTTTACCGTTTCCAGTTTTGAAAATAAGTAAATACTCTTCAAATATAGTTATTGGTTTAAAAAAATGTTCTTTAAAAAAAATTATTCTAACTATTTCAGCCAAAGAAAAATTTGCGTTCAAACTTGGAAACAGCAAAGTAGTATAGAATGTTTTCCCCGAAAAAATAAGCCATCATTTATTAAAATTCTAACATTCTTAAAAAATTAGTAAGAAGCGATAGTAAGAAAAAAATCAATTGAAAGAACATTTTTTAAATAAGTTGTTTTTTGTAACTTAAAAAAATTCAACATTAAAAATAATGTTTGAAAAAAATTTTTCTGTGACTTTAAGATTTTTATTGATATTAACAATCTCATCTTATGAAAAAAATATTCTTTCTTATGAGAAAAGTTTAGAACTAATAGAAATAATTATTTTAATTATGTCTTTCATAATTGAATTTTTTCTTACTACCGCTTCTTGCAAATTTAAAAAAAGTGGTTGAATTTCTATAAATTTCAAAAGTTTCCAACTTTGAAAAAAGCAAATAATCTTCAACTATTTTTATTTGTTGAAAAAATATTTTCTTTAAAAAAATTATTTTAACGATTTCAGCCATGGACATAGGCAAAAAACATGGTTAAAGTATATGTTTTTTGTAAGTTTAAAAAATTTTTAATTAAAAATAATGTTTTTTATTTGAAATTACATCATCAGTAAAATTATTTTGATCCTTAAAATTATGGAACAACTTTTTTAGTGTTATGGTATATTATTGAATAAAATTAATTGAAAACGAATAGACTCTTTTGTATTGTTTGAAAATCTGAATTCCATAATAATTTAGTTTGAAAATGAGATCAATTGACCTACATTCAATTTCAAGACAGCAAACACGGATCCTTAAAATTTGTAAGCCTTAACATTCTTTTTTTTTTAAATTCATGAAAAATTTTCTAGACTTAAGCAAAAGTGATCCAAATTCAAGGCCTCGATTTCTAAATTCCAGAATTGGGTCTTAAATTCAGGTGTTAAGGTGCAAGAATTTAAATTTTGTATATACCCAACATAAAAATAAAGATTCCAAAATAAAAAAAAAATTTTGCGAAATTTAAAGCCATTTTAGATCTAAATATACTGCAAATTGATCATATAAGATTTATGTCCCAAAAAAGTGCTTCTGAAATGGGTCTAAAGGATAAAAAAATCAATACAGTAAAAACAAATGCCTTATCTTATTGTATACTTTAAAGTTTGCCTTAAAGTCATCAAAATTTTCCTGGATTTCAGAAAATTGATCTAAATTTAAGACCTCACTTTTTGAATTGCAGAATTGTTTCTTATATTCAAAATTGATATTGCTTAAATTCAGACAAATTTTACTGATTTCAATCCCAATAATTTTATGGTGT
>CAKNWT010044694.1:0-14715 GCA_932066315.1 Andricus coriarius | reverse complement strand
TTTAAATAATAAATTATTTATTATTTGAAAAAAATATTTGAGTTTTTAATTTAAAAGATTTCTGCCCTAAGTAACTTCATAAAAATTATTTTACACAAGTTGGTGGCCCAAAATGGCTCAAGTTTATGATGTATACAGTAGGGTGGATCGAAAAAAACCAATATTATCAATGAAAAGACTCCTTTTGGGGCCCTCATAACGTGTAGACAATTTGAAATAAATCGATAATATCTTGAGGTTGAGCGGAGTCGATATAGAATACAAAAAATTTTCAATCGCAGAGTTTCATTCTTGTTTGTCAATCTGAATTATATGCTTAATTTTTACAATATTTTTCTGATTTTTTATTTGAGTTTATATAGGATAAATTAAATTTTGTATGCAGACCTGAAAATGAAAAAAAAATCTTATGTTCAAAATCTACTTCTAGAAAAATTGACAAGATATATCGTTAAAAATTACAAATCATTGAATTTTTGAAATTATTTCGCGATTTTTCCAAAACTCTGCGATTAAAAATTTTTTTTATTCTATTTCGACTCCGTTCAACCTCAAGATATCAATTGATTTATTTCAAATTTGATAGATTTTATGAGGGACCCAAAAGAAAACTTTAGTGCTAAGGTGTTATCAATTTATAAAATTTGTTCTTTTTCGATCCACCCTAATATATAGGGTATTAGGGCATCTCTTCGAATAATTGCAAAAAATAAACATTTGATTAATCTGTGGAATACGGGTTGCCTTATTTTCACCATAGAATGATATATCCAGATACCAAATCATTTGGATACCATGACATAAACTTTTCTTGAAATTGCGTCGGATTTACAATGGAATTGGTTAAATATCTTTCATAATTTGTCATAAAAATGGATTTGGACAAATAAAATAATTTTATACATAACTTAAAAACTCTTTACTTTTATGGGTCATCAAGATCGGTTGAGCCAAATTGGGAAAATGTCATTCATTCTTTTATTTTTTTAAATTAGTTTGTAACTTCTGATAATTATTTTTGAGGTTCATACTTGACATAAATTAGTCCTATATTAGTAGCTACTTACTCCCCTAATATGTACCAAATCCGAATAGCCATTGTCCGTATTATTTTGCATATGCATAAAATTTTGAATACAGATTAATTGAATATTGACAGAACACTGTTTCGTTCCAATACTTGA
Source organism: Andricus coriarius (assembly GCA_932066315.1). Taxonomy (NCBI): domain Eukaryota; kingdom Metazoa; phylum Arthropoda; class Insecta; order Hymenoptera; family Cynipidae; genus Andricus; species Andricus coriarius. The sequence continues at coordinate 13,531 of CAKNWT010044694.1, read as the reverse complement.
ATCGAATGAATTAAGAAATAATATGTAATTCATAAATGAATAATTATATATATATATATGTATATTATTATATTATCGTGATATATAAGTAATAAATAATTATTATAATGTATAAAAATAATAAATAAACTTGAGTACTTCAACATTCTCAATTAAAATTTACAAGCTATAATGATTTCAGGGTATCTATTCAAATCCTGGAAAACATTCCACGAAAATTCCAGGTTTTTCCAGGTATCTCAGTTTTTTCCAGGATTAAGTTTTAATAGTACGGAGCCATTTAAATATTTCGCATTTTTTAAAACAATCGATTTGGATTATGTATACAGTTTTGCGAGTTTATTATCAATATTGTTGACATAATTAATCATTTCTTTAAGTTGTCTCTAAAGTCCATAAATTTTAATGATGATTCAAACAAATTTTTATTTTATCTTCTTATACTTAAAATGCAGTGCATACTTAAGCTCAAATTAATGTGGGTACTGTACTAAATGAAATTTAAACCGTTTCAAATTCCGAAGTTTACAAGTAAAAATATTGCATTTTCAACAAAAGATTAATCTTGAACCAAATAGTTGAGTTTTCAACCAAAAAGATTAATTTTCTACAAAAAAAAAAAAAACGATTTTTCAACAAAATACATGAATTTTCAACCAGAATGGAATAGTTAAATTTTTAGTTGAAAAATTAATCTTCGACAAACAAAATTCAACCAAAGTGAGGAATTTTCAGCTCAAATGATGAATCTTCAACTGGAATAAATGAATTTTTAACAAAACAGTTTAACCTTTCACCAAGTAGTTTTATTTTCAATCAAAAAGACGATTTTTCAACTAAAATGATGAATACATATTTAACTGGGAATTTGGAAACAAGAAAATTAATTTTTAAACAAGAGAATTAATTCTCTACAAATAAAAGATGATTTTTCAACAAAAGAAATTAATTTTCCACGAAATAGTTGAATTTTCATCTAAATTTTGAACTAAAAAATACCATTTTTCAAACAAACAGAAATACATTCTCAACTAAAATGATTAATTTCTACAAAAAAAATGTCAACAAAATGCATGAATTTTCAACCAAAAAAGATAAATTGTCAATCGAAAATTGAATAGTTAAATTGTCAGTTAAGAAAATTAATGTTCAACCAAAGAGATGAATTTTCAACTAAAACTATGGAATATTCAATTGGAATAGTTACATTTTCAGTTTAAAAAAATATTTCAACCAAAAAAAAGACCAGTTTTCAAAAAAATAGTTAAATATTCAAACAAAGTAATGAATTCTCAAGTAAAATGATGAATCTTTAACTGGAGTAGTTAAATTTTTAACTAAAAAGATATATTCTCAACTAAAATAATGGAATGTTAAATTAGCATAGTTAAATTTTCAGTTAAAAAAATTAATTTCAAACCAAAAGGAAAAGAATTTTTAACAAAATTGTTAAATACAGTAACGTAAAGCTACTTTTACAACTGAAGAATCATTGATATTCCATTTTATACTGCAATTCAAAAAAGAATTAGGCACGTTTTAGACAAAATTCCCTGACAATTCCAGGTTTTCCAGATACGATAAATACCCTGCATTTATAAATCATATGAAAATTAATTTTTTGTAATAAAAATTTTGCAAACTTGAATAGGTTCGAACAGTGTTTAGCAGTGAAAAAGTTTGAATGATTTAAATTGAAAGCGTTCAAAATTAAATTATTTGAGATGAAAAGTTTGAAAATAGGACAAGAACAAATTAAAAGAATTGAAATTGAATAACTTTCTAATAATGGCGTTCGAAGTTGAACAATTTTTTATCCAGAACGTTTAAATTATTTAAAGATTTGAAAGAACATTTTTTAAATTAACAAAAACTTTCAAAAAACCAAATTGCGCAACAAAATTGCACAAGAGGGCTTAAAAAGTATAATGTTCTTGAAAAAATTGTGTTTTTTTTGTTTAACAAATACACAAGAAATTCAATTTATGCCAAAGAATTGCACAAAAAGAGTTACAATAGGAGAAATATGTTTACAAAAAACGTTGTGAAAAGGCTCACTAGTATTAATTAATTTTTAAGAATTTAAATTATGATGTGAAATCAAACAGATAAAGTGTTTAATATGCTTTGAATTTAAATTCATTCAATTTGAAGGCTACTAATAGGTACTTCGAAAATTATCGTCGTTTTAAGTTGAAATAATCAAATCAAAATTGAACACTTCCAGATTTTTAAAATTGTTTCATATTATTTATTTATTCATTAGTTTTAATGGAAAAAATATGAAATTGCTGCATATATGCAATCGTTTACACCCAAGTACAGAAAAAAAAGTAAAACTTGGCTGTTCACAAAATAAGTAACAAAACCTAGAAAAGTGTGTCAGTTCGAAACCTGGCTTCTAAATAATGCAACATCCGATAATTAGAAAATTATCAGAAACAGTTTAGGTAAATTAAAAAAATTTTCTTTTTCTTTTCTAGTTCCACACGCAGACTTTGCAAATGACTTACAATTCAATAGAACGCTATCTGGAGCAAAGAAACTTTGCGAGTAAGTTTTACCATTTTTTTCTTTACGAAAATGATTACACTCTCAACGAAAATATAATTTTTTTGTACTTATTTTTCAGAGAGCTGTGTCCATCTTAAGAATAACAAGACGGACGGATTATTCTATATTTTTAAAGGTTTGAAGAACTGTTATATGAAAAGGTTCTCACTTTCAAGTTATTATTATAGTTCACATTAATCTGAAAAACTTGTTGGAATTATTTAGTCCTCAAATATATATGGACTTTAAATTCCTATAGTATAATTTTTCATATTAAGGTGAAATAATTAATTTCTTGACTTATACTTTAAATAAACGCGATACATTTTATATAAAATGCATGTGTTACTTATTTTAGACTGTAAAATAGGGTGGTCCGAAAATCCCTATTTTTTCAACTCGCTCAACATGGGGTTTTCAATGGGAAAAGCTCGTTTTTCGAAAAAATTGAAAAAAAGTATGTACTTATTATTAACTTTTTGTAAATTAAAGTTTATTCACCTCTTATGGAATGTTTAAGATATACTTTCCACCAAATAAACTTTAGTTTTTACACCTCCAACCCCCTTGTATTGCGCTCGGAAAATGCCGAAAAAAGGCGAAATAGCAGTTTTATATCAAATTCATGCTAAAGACTGTATTTTTTTATTTTTCTTAAAATTAATTATTTTTATTCGATAAGTTACAAGTTTCCAAGTATTTCTACACTAATTTTCAATTGTTTACAAAATTATTATTTGTTTAAACAATTTTTTTCGCCCGTAAATCATGAAAAGTTATTTTTTTGGGGATAAACGATACAGTTGATGAATTTTAAGAATAACAATTCTTTCTTAACATATTTGGTAACTATTTAAACGATTTTCATTTGTTTAAACATTTTTTTACTGTAAATCGTAAAAAGTTATTATTTTCTGGGATTAATGGCAAAATAATGAGCGAATGCTGAAAGCAATATTTTTTGTTTAAGATACATGGCAATTGCTTGAAAAATTCTCAATTGTTAAAACAATTTTTTCATCCTGCAAATAGTGAAAAGTAATTGTTTTTTAGAATTAACGTTTTTCAATTTTCTTCGAAAAACGAGATTTTCCCATATAAAACCCTATGCTGATTTCAAAAGCGCGGTGGCACGGGTTAATGTTGGCAGATTTGAAAAAAAAAATGGGAAATTTCTTTTTCCGGGAAACGAAAAAAATTTGGGGGATCGATCATCAAAAATCCAATTTTGACAGGTATTAATTTGGATCACCCTACTGTAGAAATAAAATACGATTTCATATATATGAAATCGGGCAGTCCAAACTGGTAAAGTCAAGGAATTGTTTGGGACTGAAATATAGTTTTGTTGGAATAATAAATATAAAGTATTTTCTTTAACTGTTTCATATTTGATTGTAATTTAAACTTCTTCAGTAGAAAATTTGATTTTTTCAGTTTTAAATTTATCTAAAGATAAATTAAAACTACTTGAAAAGTAAACTACTTTGTTGAAAATACGTATTTTTTGGTTAAATTCAACTGTTTTTTATTTAAAATAAAAATATCTTTTGATTTAAATATCAAGATATTTTACTTGGAAGCAATTTTTTTTGTTCAAGATTCATCATTTTAGACGAGAATTTATTTTTTAACTGAAAATTAAACTTTTCCAGTTAAAGATTCATCATTTTAGTTAAAAATTAATCTCCTTGCTTGATAATTAATCTTTTTGGTTCATAATTTAACTATTTTGTTGACCATTTTTTGTTTTTTTGTTGTTGAAAGTTTCGTGATTCTCTGTTACATGTAACGGCTTAAAACTTCAGTTGTTTGAAACGTACAACTTTTTTGTTACAAGTTTCGGAATTTTCAAATACAATGTACCAGAAAATTCCATAACTGTAACTGAATTTTTCTACAATTAGCTTAAATTTACGAAACTTGTAACTTAATTTTCAAAAGAAAATTGGCGAAAAATGAAAATTTCCGAACTTTCAAATTGACAAAATGAAATAAAAATATCTAAAATATTTATTAACGAAATTGAAATATTCCGAAATTATTACATTCTCGAAATTACATAATTTTCAAAATCCCAAAATTTCGGACTGCCGAAATTATTATACTCCTGAAATTCCAAATTACCTATATTTTCACCCCCACCCCCCACAAAAATATTATGCAGTTATTATTTTTATCAGTTAAAATAATTTTTTTACTTTACAGTTTTTAATTTAAATTTATGCAGCATGCACGATATGAAATAAAATATTATTCTAACAGATATAAAAAATATTAAATTTAAACATATTTTATTGTTAGCAATTTTTAAATTTTCAGGAATGTAAAATTTTGGTAATCAGAAATTTCGGGATTTGTCTAATTTCGTGAAGTTCAACTTTTGGGATTTTGCAAATTCTGGTTCGGATGTTTTGAAAATTTGAAATTTCTGTATTTTTCTTGTTTCATTAAGTTTTACTTTCGGAATATTTCAATTTCGTTACTAAATATTTTGGGTAATTTCACTTTATGGGTATTTTTAAATTTTCTAGTTCGGTAATTAAATTTTCAGTATTTTTCAACATTTAGGATTTTTATTTTTCGGCAAAATTATCATCCCATATCATTTTAGCTTATTTGAGATATAAATCTATGAATGTCTAAAAACAGAATTGATATTTAAAAAATATATTTTATATTATAAAACAATAAGTTTTTCTATATGAAAGGATAGTTTAGCAAGGACGAAACTCACACGATATCTCTGTCACATTACTATGAATGTAAAAAAAATCCAGAAAAAAATCAAAGGTGGATTTTTGAGACAATTCACTTTTATGTTTTTTCTAAAAGTGTACACCATTTTGGTGATATTTTAAATATTTCTAGTTTATTTAAGGGATTTGAAAGAATGTAGATTACACTACAAGCTGTTAGAAAGAAAATCAAATTATGTCAATTAATTCACCTAAATTTCCTGGAGGAGGAAAGTTTAAAAAAATAAGTTTTCATATCTTTTTTAATGTTTAAAAAGTATACTTTTTAAATTTTTTGCTGGGAGGAAGAGGCATTATGATTGGACGAACCATCTGATTAGCGCAGTTGATGGGGGAACCAATATGGCCGCCAGTTATTGAAGTAGACATAACCTATTTTCACGTTTATTGTTTAAAACGTGTTGAAAAGTATAAAGGGCCCAAAAAGGTGTTCCAAATGCTTCGAATTTGACTAAAATCGGAATTTGTTAAGCATAACAATGCCAATGTGCAAAAGTCGACATGTGGATGCACATACGTTTTCGCCAGCTGGATACTTCGTTAGTCAATGGAGCCACTGCATACCATTATTCTAATTGGTTCAGCATTTTACAGGATGTGGCGTTTCAAGGTCACTGACTTGTTTCAATAGGGTTTTCGACACTTTTTAAAAATATTTTCTTCTCAGAAGTACCAAACATTTTTCGCATTTTTCATATACTCTTAGAGAAATGATTGAAACTATTGTGCATTTATCTTGAAGTTGCGTTAAACGCTAATCTTGTATTTACACTCCAAACTGAAAACAAATAAATGAAAATACAACAGGGTAAAATTTCAACTTAATTTATTGTTTCGTTAGTTGTCATTACCGTAGACACCTTATGCAGAGTAAAGTGGATCCGCGGAACGTAATAGGGTTCCGAGTATATTCAGTATAAAAAGAACACGCGGACGCAGAACTAGATTAAGAACTCGGAGAAGGACGAGGAAAAAAGGACCTAGGTCAAGGCGCAGGTCTTTCAACAGTGGGTCACAATCTGCCTCAAAGTACATCGCCGGCGCACTAATCGCGAAGACTGCATTGAATGTTACTTTGAATATCATTATTTAAAAAAAGATCTTCTGCTTTCACGGTCAACTTAATTAATACACGTAGCTCGTTGTGATGTACAGACATTAAGACTAGAGTTTGCGAAATTTAACGCTTGAGGTTGGACATTTTGTTATTCCCGATCGCGATATAAAACTCAAAAGGCCTTACTTCTCAAGATTTACGAACGCTATCTTTTACATTTTAAGTTGTGCATCACTGCTCCTCTGTTCGAAACTAAAATCGAAAATTAATAATGGTTGTGTTTATCAATCATCGATTCTATAGTGAACAGGCCAAGCAATTTATCTAATTCACCAGGTATACGGATTTGACAGGGAATTATCCAAAAATAAATCCTCTCAAGAATATCGCTCTTCAATATTTTCCCTTACATTTGTACTGTGCGCTTCTATAATTTCGTAATTGAAAATGGGGCGATCCACGACTGGTCCTCATACCTGTTTCAGGACTGTTACTCTTCTACCCTTTTCCTTACCCAGGTAAACCTATATCCATGAAGCTTTTTTACAAAAAAATGTTAAACATTTTACAAAATTACAGGCTTTCCCGAATAAAGAAATAAATAGAGGGGTAATAGTGGGCTGGTGGTGAGTCCACAAAGACCAGGCCGTGCGTACGGTCTCATCCTGAAGCAACTGTGAGGACAAATCGTGGACTGCCCTGAAAATCATCAGCTTCCAAATATTTCTCGTATTTGTCGAAGTCTCAATATTCTCGAGAGTATTCCGGGTCGGAAGGGAACTCTCAACATATTTCATTACAATGATATATAAATAGATCAATCACAATTCAAGGCGCACGTTCTACAAAAACAGACCAGGAAAATGGTTTATACACACATACGCTTTTAAGAACAGAGGTGATAGACTTGCAAGCGAAAAAATAATGAACACTGGTTATAAATAAAGATTGAGACAACAAATTTGCCAGTTCGAGCTGTCAAGCATTTAATTAAGCAAACCGATTTTGTTTTTTCAGTACCATCATTCGACTTCCGAGTCTTCAAGTAAACGGAGTAGCAAATTATAATACTTCTACTTAAAAAAAAATATGTACAACAAAACAACTTGGAAATCTTTCCATTCGACTCAAGATTTGCAAGAGGTAATGCAAGTTTAAAACCTCTCTTCGTAACAGAAACTTACATCGCTAGAATAATGGTATAACAATTTGTTACGCAACATTTGCAATTTACAATTTTGCATTTCTGCAACGCAACATTGTTCTCGGTGTACTATTTTTAAACTCCTAAGAACTAAGGAATCAATCGAATTGGGTAACTTTAAAAACGAGAGAACGAATACTGAGGTGTTTCTTTCGGCAAGTCACGATTTCGGAAAGCCCATCGTGTCATCCTATTACAAAATCCAAATCAAGATTTCGAGAAATTTGACGACGAAAATATCAGGGTGGCCACTCTAATCTCACTCTTCAAGAAAAATCGGAAATTCGAAATGGAATCATTTCAAATTAAAAAGGTAATAATTGTACATATCTCAATCTCTTACTGTTAAAAGTGGTGAGTTGTAAAATCAGGATCTTTAAACTTAAATGCTTAAAACTAAAGTGTTCGGAATTTCACAATTATCGTATTTGTTCCTTCTGACGTCACCGAATTGAAATTAAGATTATTTCCTTTTTTTCTGGTCTAGTGACCACCCAGAGAAATATTAATGGAACGACACTGTGCGGGTTTTGCTACCTGAGGTATAAAGTGTAAAATTTCAGTCATAGGGCGTATAAAAAAATCACACTCACGCATCGTTAACAGAAAAATGGAAGCAACCATTATGTACATCATCGGGCTATACAGCGTTGTCAGCACTTGTGGAATGCCTGTCACCAAAGCGGTTCGTCTAGAACAGTATAAATATATAAATATGGGTACTGCGAGAAAGATATGTTAAGGAGATCCCTACGGGAAATCCCCAGAAATTTCGAAGCATATTATGGCAATGAAACGTACTCGAAACGATTCTTAATCTACAAATGCGACCCGTACAATCGCTATTCCAAGTGATATTTACAATTCTTTCCTCCTACTGAGAAATCTTCTCGAAATCTACTAAATTTCATGAATCATTTTTGCAAAGTAAACGGAAATAAAAAAATATAGGTGCAATTCTTAAAACTAGGATGCAGCTTGGAAGGTCCGATCGGCTCATTTCACAAAATTTCGTACTATGTACAATTTTTCGGGCACTCATTTTATGAGTATTTGCTCACTACTCTAGTTCACGTAAAACAGTAACTGGATCGACTGAAGTTCCGACATTGATCTGAAACTCGTTTTATTCTGAAACTTGGACAAAAAAGTAATACTACTTTTTAACATTACATGTAAAATTAGAGTACTTGGCCGAGATAAAAGATTCAAAGGAATGCAACATTTTCAATTTATTCACGAGATTTGGAAAATTCGGCTATTAGCAATCTTGTTTAAAGTGCTTAAAGTTCCCCAAAGACAGGCAAAGCCACAGTGCTCAGTACGATACGCCTAATGAATTATTGCTGTTTGCACTTACTAAAACTTCGGAGAAATTGTCTCCTACTTTAGAGATCGCATTATAAATAGCATCGAGATCGAGCGCGAAATAAATCTAAATTCTCACACGACTGGATCTGGTCTGGCATTTCAAATTTTCATTTTAAAACACACAGAAAAAACGCAGATAAGACAAGAAAATATCACCTCTTGGTTAAAATTCTTGTCTCATCGGGACACAGAAAAATCCTAGAGCATGCAAGTCCTACAGGCGGTAAATAGTATTGTCGTTAAAAATATCAATCCGGGTTATATTTGGCAAGCGTGCTCGTTATTCTGGAAGATCAAATTCTTGCAGAGACGTTAAAGCGAAATTTGGGGGCGAAATGTGTCGATGGCTACGAGATAATTGCTCGCAGTTTCGATCGCGCGTCCCAAAGTGAGTCATTTTTACTAGATTTCCATCCAGGTTTGATCAGCAAGTCGACTGAGTCTTTTTTTGAGTGAACGACGTCGGTAAGAGCCGGAATCGGATTAACATGTTGCAAGTCAAAGGCATCTAAAATTCGCGCAGCTGATGAGAGACGAAGTTTGCTGGTCGGTGAACTGAACATTAATCTGTGGCTTTTTCGATTGTTGCCGTGATCGTCGCTCTTTTCGCTGCTATACGGACGACTTTCGCCCGGTATTTGCTTTACTTTGCGGAAATAATCTGGGGAATATGATTTTGCCAGAGATCATTGTCGATACGCCTGCTGTGGGATTCCATTGCAGGGTGTCACATAGTCACCGATCATCAAACTTGGATTCACTGGGTAATGCGAGGTATTGCCAAGAACCAGCGATTGCTGGAAATTAACATCAAGCTGTAGAGTAAAAAATTCGCAAGCAAGCCAACCATTTAGTATCCATTTTTATGTTTTAATCGTTATTTTTTATTCCAGCGAGCTTAGGAAAAAATAGAAAACTTTAGAGGGTGGACACTCAAATCAAATTATATTTTCATTTGAACGTTCAACATTTCGGGTGCCATACAACACAAATTTCTGGGCACTGGAATTTAATCTAAAAGTTGATATTCACAGCATTCAAAACCTGAACTTTTAATAATTATTAAATTCATATATTCAATACATTTTACAATCATGAAAATTCGCAAACTTTCAAACTGATATCCGAAAATGGGAAATTTCATAAAAAATATTATAATAATATTGTGATAAGAAACATTAAAATTTGATTTAAAAATTGCTTTCTGATATTATAAATGATTTTCGTAACTATTTATTGTCTTTTTGTAAACAATAGGGTTAATAATGTACAAAAAATAAGTATATATGTATAATCAAACCCAAGAGTTAAACTCTTATTCTCCGTCATTTGTTGGCAAATTAAATGAACTCCTCACGTCTCAAACGACCTCTGTGTATGATACTGCTCCCGAAAGATACTTCCTGTTTAACAGACCCCTGTTTCCAACCAAAATTTGAAACAACACCTTAAAAATGACACCAGAATTTTTCTGACACATTTGAGGACTTTCTTCTAATTGGAATTCGTGACAAACAAATTTTCATATTTATAAAATAAATAATTTAAATGCAGTAAATTTGTAAAATAGTGAGTCATATTTAAATAAATTATATTTATGCATTATTTATGAAAAACCGAACAGAAAAGTGTTTTCCACAAAATAATTTTGTATATTTAAAAATTATACTTTCTCCAGCTGGCTTTAAAAATTATTTCAAATCCCTTGAAACTTCTGAATATCAACAAAAAAACACTAAAAATAAAGTGAGAGTTGAAAAAATTAAAAACAGATAAATTCAAAATTGAGCATTTTTAAATTATGTTACTTTAATATTTTTCATTCCTTCAACTTCATATTTTTTTCGAGTATTTCTATCAATTAAATTTCAAAGGTACTCAAAATATTGTTCAACACTAGCTAGAAAAAAGTGTAATTTGCTGCATTTACATTTTTTATTATCTAGGCATATAAAATATTTTTTAGCGAACTTTTAACAACAAAAAGTCCTCAATATATCAAAAACGTCTTTTATGATGCAGAGTATAAAAATGAATATTTGCGAAGACTTTAAAAGTTATGAAAATAATATTTTCTCAGAAACAACTAATTAAACTTTACATTTATCAATGTGTCCTTTCTTTTAGTTTCAATTTCTGTGGTCAAATCATACTTTTCTTATTATGATGCTTATGTTTAATCTCTCTGAATAGCTTGAACATTCCGAAACCATTTTGTACTTTTAGGTAGAAAACTTAGTGAAAATACGGTGATTTAAAAAACAAACAAAGTTTCCATCCCGTTCCGTGTATAAGACACAAATATTTTTTTTAAATAAAATTTCAAATAAAAAATAGAATAAAAAAATAAATAAAAGCAGCAAATATAAAACTCCGTACATTTCTTACACCAATGTACTTTGAACATTAAAAAATTTGATACAATAGAGAATAAAAAGATGTGAATTAAGCGTTACAAATTTAAACTACTTTAATTTGAAAGCATTTAAGTGTACAATTTGTAAAAGATTCAGGACTCGGAACTGCTCAAGCTTCAAACAATAGTAAAATAGTAACCATACTTCTTTCAAAAAAGTAACCGTAAAGTAACAACAATTTGGTAAAAAAGTAACCAAAAATAAAGATTTTCTACTAAAAAAGACGAAGTTTTCACTAAAATTATGAATCTTCAATAAAAAGATGAATGTTTAAGAAATTAGTTTAACTTTTAATAAAATTGTTGAATTTTTGTCACTAAAAAAGATGAATTCTCAACGAGAAATGTAATATTTGATAAAATTACAAAAAAATATTTTAATTTAATATAAAAAAACAGTAGAATTCATTTTTAAAAAACGCCTTTTTAACAGAATAGTTTCTTTTTCAACCAAATTGTTGAGTTTTTTAAGCCTAAAATAACCATTTTTACAAAACAGTTGAATTTTCAACCAGTAAATATGGATTTTTGAAATTTTCAACCCAAAAGGACGAATTTTCAACAAAATAAGTACATTTTTAACCAAAAAGTTAAATTTTCAATTAAAATTATGTATTTGTAAACAAAAGGGTGATTTTCAATCAAGAAGATTAATTTACTAACATAAAAAGACGAATATTCATCTAAAATTATGAATCTTCAACAAAAAAATAAGGCTTTAACAAAAATTGTTCAACTTTTAACCGAATATTCAACCAAAGAAAATAGATTCTCATCGAAAAATATAATACATAATTCGATTTTTAAACAAACAAAGATTAAAATTTTAAATAAAGAACTATCAATTTTATCTACATTGCAATTTTTATCAGGATTCATTCAATTGAGTCTTTTTTATACATTTTACATACAAACTAATTATTATTCTCTAATTTCCCCGGCTCTAAAGTGCCAAATTTACTGGAAAAATTTGAATTTTTACATTTTTTACAAGTTCCCTACAATTTTCATTTATCAAAAATGTCGTGTTGGATACTTTCAACGGCGTTTCTAAATAACACGATTAATGAATTAAATTATTTCGGGCAAAAAATGTAACCAAAAGTAAACTTTTTATAAAATAAGTAACTTTTTAGTAACCGCGGATCAAAAAAGTAACCGTGGATCATAAATTTAACTAAGTTACTAAAAAGTAACCCGTTCCGAGCCCTGAAGATTTAATTGCACGTTACACTTTTCAAAATTTTAACTTTAACAACAATTATTATCAACTTTCAAAATTAAGCTAGTTGGAATTAAAGAGTTTAAAATTTCAAAACCTAATTAAATCATTCAAAATTGTAAATATTGAGAAAAAATTTTTCAAGTTAAACATGCTGAAACTTCGAAACTGATATCTGTGAAATGGAACAATTTAAAAATAATTCTAAACTTTTGACAGGTGAATATTAAACAATTGTTAATTTTGTAATTTGAAGCATTTAAAACCGTGAAAGTTTGTAATTTTTTTAATTGAAAATTTTCCAATATGAGCGATTTTAAAAGTAAATTGCTCAGAAATAAATCAATTTACACATTTAAAGCTGAAAAACATTTCCAATTCAACAATTTAAAATAACAGTTTTATTAAAATTTATAACAATACAAGCTTTCAAAAATAAGAAATTTCTTCTTTTTAAACACAGAAATTTATATAATTTGAAATTTAAACGTCTGAAATTAAAACGTAAAAAATTGAAGCATTCATAATTTATCGATGAAATATAAATTGCAGGTATTTTTAAAGTTTTTTTTAAATCCCTGAATATAGTACTTATATAGCGATTCTTTTATTTCACTAAGGTTCGACAGTTTTAACGCCTTTTTATAAACGGTAAGATTTAAAATAATTGTAGAATTAATTATAAGATTTCAATTATTATCGTAAAATTACGATTTTCAATACAAGTTAGAATCCTCAAGCTTTATAAGAAAATGATGTTATTTGGTTTATATTTCCTTCTCAAAAAGAAGCAGTTGAAAAATAAGATCATTCTTGAAAGCATCAAAAATCTTCAAATCTTTGAAAATGCATGCAAACTTTTTTTCAACAATTATTCTACAGGGCTTTATAATTTTTCTTTTTTAGGTACTTAATTTTTGAGAAAAAGAGAGCTGATGATTTAACTATA
>CAKNWT010044692.1:0-10414 GCA_932066315.1 Andricus coriarius | reverse complement strand
CAATGTGCAACCTACCAAATTAAAGATCTCTTCAAGACCTTTAATTTATAATTAAACTTTTTTTTTCGCAAATCAATAGTTTGATCGCAATCTCCCAAAAACATGATTTCGCCAACTTTGAACATTGCGCAATTCCCCCTGAACACGTATTTTTGCCTGCAAACATATAAGCCTTCATCCCAAGCATCAGCACTACATGATGGCATACCTCGTTTTCATTCTAAAATTTTGTGGTGAAAAGGCACCTTTTTGATCTTCGTTCCCTGGACTACCCTCCCACTCGCAAGTTCTGCGCGACGGCAGCGGACTTGGCAGTAACGGTCGCGGTTAACTCCTCTCCGTGTAGCAAAGGGAAGATGATAAAGTAGTTTAGATTTTAGAGGTAGGGCTTCCGTTTCCGCTTAGAGTACAGAATGATGTGTGAGGTTATATATAAGTAGGTTAAGTTAGGTTAACAAGTTTTTGAGGAGATGTTTTGTAATGGTTTTTGAAGACTCTCAAACCCGTAAAAGGGAGAGAGCATAATAAATACATACATACATAATAACAACGTTGATTTTATCATAAGCAGCATAATTACCTTGGTTAGCGTTTTCAATACCTGCTCCTTATTATTTACAACTGATGTTATTAAGAAAAACTCTCAATTTAAAAAATTGATTTTGTTCATCTTTGACAAACTTTTTACTTTCTTTTTATTTTCTTGTACGATGAGCCGTTATTTGTTTACATACGTTTTTGCCCATACCAATTTTTTAAACAATAGGGAAAATGTATTGAAGCACAGCCATATAAAAAATATATTATTTATAAGGTTGTAAATAAACAATGGTTGATCGTACGAGAACATATCAAGAGTACAGACTTTTATTTTGCACTAAAGATTAACAAAATTTGGTTTGGAAGTCAAGTCGGTTGATTGATGTTATTTCAGGAGCAGATATTGAAAGCGCCAAACAAGATAATTATACTTATTGTAGGTTATAGCGAATAACTTCAAAATTGGGCCTTAAAGGGCAGCGTACATTCATGAAAAATATATTTCTAACAAGGCTGTAAATAAATGATGGCTTATCGTGAGAGAAAATGTCGAGATACTAATGTTTTGTTTTGTGCCAAAGTTTAACAATAAAAATAAAATGAATTCTTTCAGTGGAGGTTTTTTATTTATAACAATTGTAATAAACAGTGAAGCCAGAGAGTTTGTGAATAATTCAATAATTAAGTTAAAAAATGAATTTAAACAGTAATAATTGTAGAAACAATTTGTTTAAACAAACATCTCTGAATCGCAGCTAGATATATATGGGTGGAAAAGAAATGTTTAGGTCTGAAATTTAATTTCATGCATAATAATGCTTTATTTACAATACAGTCTATGTTGGAAACTTATTAGGTACCTACAATTTAATAATGTACATTCAAATTAATTTTACAAAAGAATAGTTACAAATTGGAGGAAAATTTGTTTACAGATTAGGGTAGGGTGGGGCGAGATGAACATAGGGGTAAGATGAGCCAGGAAGAACGTTATCACACTTCTTTTTAAAAAATTTTCGCTTAATGTTAAATAAATTTGAAAAAAAACGAAAATAACAATTTTAAGACCTGTATTCTGCTATTTTTCATTTGTTGAGAAAGTCCAAGAATCACACAAAATCACATATTAGATGTTTTTCTAGTTGTTATTTAGGTAACATATTGTTTTGGGGCGGTATGAGCCACCTCTTCCTGTGTATTAACCTAACCTCTTAGTGTAGCAGTCAGTAGGTTAAGATGCAGTGTTTTATTGCATCAGACTGTGCAGTCTGTTTATTATGGTGCAAACGTATAAAAAACTAATCTTGTAGAGAAAAATGCTCAGAAAAAGTTTGACAGCTGCACTATTTATGGGTCTGTATTAGACGTGTGCAAAAAAATTCGATCCGATTTCAACTGATATTGAGGAAATGTCGGATGTCGAAAATGTGACATTCGATCCGACCGGAGTACGGATCGAATGTCACATTTTCGACATTCGATCGAGGCGCTGATCGAATCGAAATAAACCGATCTGACGGGAGTAAGGGTCGAATCGAAAAATCGAAATTCGGTCCGACAAAATGCACACGTCTAGTCTGTATTATAATATAATCGGAGTTGCTGGCAACCAGAAGAGATCACTATTTTTCTGGTATATTTCTTAAGTGTCTTTGTTTGAAAACTCGCGAAATGCTAAAAAAATGGGAAAAACAATGTTATGGTTGAAAATCACGGCAAACATATTTAAACAACGGTTTAAAATCCCAGTATATATGAAATTCAGTGTCATGTAGTGGACCAGTCTAGTATTTGGGAGTTTTCTTACTGTAAAATTTAACTTTGACTAAGGCAATGTACTCGGGTCAGTCAAAAAATGGTTATATTTATTTCTGTAAAACAATGATTAAAGACATGTAGATATAAATCGTTTTTCTATTCACTGTTTGTAGAGTTAGTAACGGTAGAGGTTGGGATTAAGGATTTCATCATTTTAACGTTAAATGCTTTAAATGTTCCGTAAAATGTTTGAAAAATATGTGTAAGATATGTTTTTGTTTTATAATACTCTAACTTAACAATACTCTTACTTATAAATAATATATAATAAGTCATTTAATTAAGTGGCTCATCCCGTCCCAGGCATGGGGCGGTATGAGCCAAGTGCACTACTTTTTTATTTTCGTTTCTAATTCCGTATATACTTTTATATTTACTTTTATCTTAACAAAATCATAATTAAAAATGTTTGTAGAATATATATCACGACTTACTTTCAAGCAATGAATTAGCATATTTTAAATACTGACGTTAAAAAGACAAACTATGCTCCTCTCGCCCTACCCTATCCTATATAATCCAGCCGCCACTAACACTTCTGTTAGCACTGAGAGGTCGAGAGGGTAAATTTAGCTTAATATATCGAGAAAGTTCCCCTGATTATGAATATCCAGCGCAATTTTTCAAAAATGTAGTCGTTAATTGTTTAAACAATAAAAAAAACAAATAGAGTAATTATAAAAAATCTGTAACGTAGGTTTTGGAAAGTCTGAACCAAGACAGAACTTTTTGCCCGTTACACTTTTTTTGTTACAATTAACCGATTGCAGGTTAGAACGCCTTAACTTGAGAACGGTTAATTGTACAAAAATTATTTACCTTCTGTTTATGATAAGCCATTTCTTTTGTTAAAAATTGAAAAAGTTTAAACACGAAATTGATTAATTTTTTTCTAGTAATTCTTTGGTACTACCAAAGGTATTGCCCACTTTGATATCAGAGTTATTGTTTGTCGAGTCCCATGCTTCACCTGTTTATAATAATAAACATTTTGAAAATTATAATGCGAAAAATGTTGCAATTTAAGGAGGATGGCCAATCAGTGCCATTTTTGGGCCTAGACTTTTATTTGAAAAAATTAATTTAAAATAAAAAACGAAACTTCTACAAAAAAAGTTTCGTTTTTAACCAAGAAAATTGATTTTTGATCAAAAATGACAAATTTTTAACCGAATGCATACATGTCTAACCAAATAGTTGAATTTTAAACCAACATGATTAACTTTCTACCAAAGAAAAAAAAAACAATTTTTTAACAAATTCCATCAATTTTCGAACAATTAGTTGAATTATTAAACTAAAAAGATCAATTTCAATCAAAAATGGAATAGCTCAATTTTCATCTTAAAAATTAATTTGAAAAAAATGAAACTTCTACAAAAGAGTTGGGTTTTTGACCAAGAAATTTGATTTTCTAGCAAAAAAGACAAATTTTTAACCAAATGCATACGTGTCTAACTAAATAGTTGAATTTTCAATGAAGAAGATTAATTTCCTATCAAAAAAGGAGAATTTTCAACTAAACAGTTGTGTATCGAGGGCGTAAAAAAGTTATTTTGACAAGCGTGAAGCAAAATAGCCGTACCCCTTGATACACCGCAGTCAGAAATGGATATTCGATTTGACGTCGAATCAACGTCTTTTTTTGATGTCGAAAAATCATCGATATTTTCGTCGATTCGACGATATTTTGTCGCTCAATTCGACGTCGTATTGACGTCGAATTAATTACCGCATCGACGTCGTATTATTAATCGTTTCGATGTCTAATTTACTATAATTTCGACGGTACAAAAAGAAGTGCAGTAGTTTTGAAAACATAAATGGGATCTCAAAACAGGATCCTAATTATGTTTTCACGAATGAAAAACACTATGAATAAGTTGATTAAAACTTTTTTAATGATTACATGAGAAAATAAATAAAAAAGGAAATACAATTGAAAAATTAATGTTATTTTATTTCGAGACTATCATATATAATGATTTTTATAGTTAATGCAATCTTATTATTTATTTTTTTCGCGTTTTCCGAAAAAGTGTAGTCACCAATAATTGCAATATGAACCCAGTGGGCACCAAATTTGATGACGTCTTTACGACATCATTACGACAATTTTACAACTTTACGACATCCTAAGTCCATGTCGTTAAGGTGTCTTTACGATATCGTAAAGACATCGTCAGATCGTACGACGTCTTTACGATATCATAAAGACACCTTAACAACATAGACATATGATGTCGTAACGATGTTGTAAAGACGTCGCCAAATTTTGTGCCCACTGGGAAAACTTTTTATATTGAAACCCTTTAAAATTTCAATTGTTTGAAGTAAATTTATATTGCTTGAAAATTGATCATTTTAAAATTGTAAATTATACTTTCCAAAATTGAACCGACTCAATTTTAATTGAAAAATTAAAATCTATAAAAGAAAAACCTTACAAATTTAGTGTACAACATGAAAATTTAGAATTGTAAAATTGTAGCCATTTAAAATTACAAAATTTTTCAAATACTGATTATCTATTTAAGAAAGTTTAATTTTATCATGTTTAATTCTTAACTCAATTTTTAATTTTTTAATTCAAAATAGTTTACTTTTTAACACTTCTTTTAGAATTATTATTTATTCTTTAAATTTTCTAATAAAATATTTTTTATTTGGAAATGCTTTACTGGTTTAAATCTTCAATTAAAAATGAAGCAACTTTAATATATTATGTTATAATATTTTTAATTTGAAAAAAAATACAAAACGATTAAGATTGCTGTAATGAGATTCCAATTTTTTTAATTTTACAAAATTAAGCCTTTCAATTCCAAATTGCTTTATACTTATATCTAAAATTATTAAATTGAAAACTGTCAAGGCTTTATTAATATGAAATTTTGAAATATTTCATAGCGGGGATTGTCCTGTCATTTCAAATATTTCAATTTGAAACTACAATTATGAAATTTAAGATTCAAATCCTCCAAAAATTAATCTAAAATTTAATTTTCCCAAAAAACTTTAAATTCAAGCCCTCAAATAATAAACTGTTTTAGAATTGCGCATCTAAAACTATAATTTCAAACTGAAATTATAGATATTTTGAAGATGATAATATATTATCAATGAGTATCATACTGTAGCAAGTGACATTTAAAACAACTATATAGATTTTTATAATTTCTGCCAGAAAAAGTTACACTGATGTCATTTTTACCATTTAAAATCGCACAATTTTAAATATTGCATGAAATGTTAAGCACCTTTATGATAATTATTCTAAACACTTTGAAAATGATATGCTCTGAGAGTCGTCACTTTAAAATTCATAACCTAAAAGTGGGACAGCTTACTCAATCGTTTATTTTCCTCCTCCTCACTCGATTCCACGTATGTCTCTTCATCGTTGGAACTATAATTATTATCCATCTTTATAAAGATAAAAATTGTGCCCAGATCAAGGAGAAATTAAATTAGGAATTAATAATTAAAAGCCCACGACACTCGACATAAAGTCACATGCGGTGCGGACTGCAAATAGTGACTATCGAGTTGCCAAGCCGGTACATACCGCGCTTACACTTTAAAAATGTGGAATAATTGAATCATTGTATTTTGGTTATTAAAACTAAATAATTTTTATTTGATTCAACAATAAATAATTATTGAATAAATATTAATTGCATTGAGCTACGATATTATAATGTCACATCCACGATAGGCTGGATTTGGATGAGTGAATATGTCAAAAAAAGGTTAGGTTTCGTCATAATATAGTTCAGATATTAGCGCAGGTTTTATAACATCGCATGCAGGAATCAGAATATAGAGTATAAAATTCGTCTGAAAGAGGTCGAAATGACGTCGCATCGACGTCACTTCGACGTTGATTTTTAACCCTTTAAATTGCAACAAATTTGAATAAAATCACTTACATTGCAGTAAGTTATCATTTACAAAAGTATCTGTGGAGCATAATAAACATAGTCGAAAGCCGACTAATTTTTCGACGATAATTTCGCCTCGACCATCATACGACGGTTACGACGTCGATTCGACGTCTGATCGACGTCATCATTCTGACTGGGATACGATACTTTTCGTTCTACCCTCCTTTAAAACAAGCATGTGAAGCAGATAGAGGATGTTTGATGTACTTGACAATTTTGGATCATAAGTCAAACGAAGAAATAGCATACATTGCAGAAGGGAGACAGTGGGGTCCAGCGATACAATTTTGTAAAATATAAAGATAATTTTCTCCATATTCTCACTTGCGTGGTGCAGTGTATGTGTAGCGGGCGTAAAGTTTCATGTCGGCCCGGCGGCGGAGTGCACATGTGCGAACGTCACTGGGCTGGAAGCGGCCACATTACGCCTGCTTCACGTGCATGCAATGGCGCGTGTTCAAGGGGGGTCGGACAAAAAACATATTTTGAAGCCAAAATAACGAATTTTTGACAAAACAGTGCGACGTTCTTGGCTCGAAAATCGTCCTTATTAGTCAAATATTGACTTATGTGTATAAATGTGGTTGTTTTGTGTATAATCAGATTAATAATACATCTATAATAGCTGTAATAATTAAAGCTTTATATATTTTTGAAATTGCGATTATTCTTTTAAAGAACATTGTAACATAAAAAACACCTTTCTCTTTGCAATTTCTTATGTATTATTTTTTTATCGTATACGGGAAAATATTAATCATTATCCGCTGCAAGTTTTCGATTTTGAAAGCTGTTTTGTAGGCTAAACAGATCTTTCTCTTATCACGAAATCAAAACCAAAATAAAAAAATCAGATTTTATAATTTTGATTCTCTTTACTTCTTTCCATTATAAAACAGTTATCAGGTAATGACGCTGAATCTAGCTCCCAGTTATCAGCACCCAGTTAATTTTTTATAAACTGTAGGTTGGTATCAATGAACCAAAGAAATGCGTGGCGCCTGCGCTTTGGCAATTTTGACATTTGTGTTCTTCCTAACTTCCGTTTGACATTTCTCGACGATATGTTGAAAATTTCAATATTTTTACAAAGATTTATTAAGGGTTGAGAGTTAATATTGGAAGGAGGTTATTTTCGACGAAATCGCAATCGAAAATATAATATTTATAGTCAGGATTTAAAAGCTCTGCACTTTTCAGAAATTAAAAAAAAAATGCTGTTTTTTACTTGTCAGGCTCAACATATATTTTTGGGACGTATATTTTTTGCGGTCTGGAGGTTTCAGCAGTGAATATTCTTCAAGTTTAATAGCATAGAACCAATTACATTTAGTCAAGGGAAAAACCAGGGCCACTATGACGCTGTGGAGAAAGTGAAAATTGAAAAATGGCCCTGGTTTTTTTTCCCTCGACTAAATTTAACTGGTGCACTGAGTTGGGAATTGAAGAATATTCACTTCTGAAATGTGCTGACCACGAAATCTCAGGGGACGCGTCCCTGAACTCTTTGTCGAGGTCGTGAAAATTGCAAAATGGCCCTCGTTTTTCCCTTCACTAAATTTAACTGGTGCACTGAGTTGGGAATTAAAGAATATTTACTTCTGAAACGTGCTGACCACGAAATCTCAGGGGACGCGACCCTGGACTCTGTGGATGACGTTGTCGAGGTCGTGAAAATTGAAAAATGGCCCTCGTTTTTCCTTTGACTAAATTTAACTGGCGCACTGAGATGGGAATTGAAAAATATTCACTTCTGAAACGTGCTGACCACGAAATACAGTCAATGGCGCGAGCACCGAGGCCTCCCTTAAGTATGTAAAGACGGTTAGAATTAATGGGAAACCCTTGAAAGCATTGATTGATGCAGGTAGTGCAGTGTGCACGATTAAAGCCACAACTGTTCTTACCGAAAATTTCGAAATCGAGCGAAAACCAAGCGAGCTTAGAGGTTTTGGATCCGAGGGCAACGTTGTCCAGTCAGTGGGAATAGTACGCGGGGATATTGAGGTAGATGGCGTTAGAGCCCAAAATATCTCCGTGCGCGTAGTTCCAGACAACGTTCAATTGTGGGATGCGATTATAGGGCGGGCCTACACGGAACAACCCCACATTGCTTATTTGAAAGTCGATAATCAACTTATCTTTCGCAATCGAGATAGCGTTGATTTTTCAAAACAAAATACGAAGAAATTTTACAACCCGCATCAACAAATTTTGTACAACTAATCGTTGACAATAAAGAAACAACCCTAAGTGTTTTTAATGCGACTAACGAGTCTGCAAAGGTGCGCCAAGGCGGTAAAATCGAAGAATCGATTTTTAGTATTGAATCTGCGCCCGAGTTAGCTCCAAGAGTAGAACCTTTTAAAGCCGAGGAAGTACTCACAGGGGAAAGCGTTACAGAATCTCAACGAGAAGATTTAATAGAGATAATGAACGAGTTCCGGCACTGTGTCGCTAAAAACCTCAATGAACTCGGTTGTACAAAATTATTGGAAATAGATATCGCAGAGAAACCGGGATCAGTGCCGATATGTTCGAAACCGTACCGTGCGATGCGTGCTGAGCGGGAAATTATTCGCGAAATTGTTAAAGATTGGAGGGATGCGGGAATTGTTACCGATACATCGTCTCCCTACGCGAGTCCAGTACTTTTGATTAAGAAGATGAATGGCGAGGCACGCTTAGTCGTCGACTATCGACGATTAAACAACCAAACACAAAGAATTCAGTATCCCCTGCCGAGTATCGATGAGTATCTCGAAGCCATGTCTGGGGCCAAGATCTTTGCGACTCTAGATCTGGCTCAAGGTTATCTTCACCTTGCGTTAAAACCAGAAGCGCGTCCGAAAACGGCTTTCATCACTCCGGATGGTACGGGTGACTTCACTCACGCAATATTCGGTCTGATGAATGCCCCTTTTTACTTTTCGAAATTGATGGAGCTGGCCTTAGGGCAGCTCAGGAATCGAATTTTACTTTTCTACACGGAGAAACCCAAACACCAATGGTTGGTGTTTGCTGGAAAAAAAATCGCGAAACGCCACTGAACGCTGCCTACGCACCGTTCATCAGTGTTTCGCGCAGTGGCCAGTGGCACCTACGCAATAATAATCAAAACATGACTGAGTCGTTCGTGCGCGTCACTGGCCATAGTCTACGCATTAATAGTTAGTGCGTGCGCGCCGCGCTCATCGCTGTCCAAAACAATAACGAATCACACCGACGCGCATCAGACTTCAGGGCGAAAAACATATACAGCCGCTGCTCACACATAAGCGACTGTGGCGCGCGCATCGATGCTCCGTAATTATGCAAAAACGCTTGCTCGATTGAAGCATCAAATGCGAAGTTGAAGTGTCTCTTATTTATTAGTGCAATATTCGTTCGACATATTCAACTTTTTTTGATATATATGCATATGACTCAATCAAAAAACAAAACCTGTTTTTGCACATTTTCAACAAAAAAATATTGCTGCGAAAAAAGTTTATTTTTAAATTTCGTAATTTTTTTTATTATTGTTCACTAGTAAAAACTGTAAATATAATAAGTGTCATAATTTTTGAACCAATGGGAAATATTTTGAATTTGAAATCGTTAAATTTTACTGATTGAAATTTTTTTCACTTTTCTCGAATGCCAACCCACAAGTTTGTTTTCCATCAGCTCCAACGATTTGATTTGTTTTAGCATTTTCACCCCGCCCTACTCTTCAGTGCTCTTAAACTCAAATTAAAAATTGCTGTAGTTAAAACATTTAACATTGCAGTTGATGAATTTGGAATATTCCATTTTTTAATTAGATAGGATAGATATAAAGTGTTCAACTTCTAATACTTACTTAAAAAGTACTATATATTTTGTAATATTATCGGTACCTTATTTATTCAAAAATAATTTATTTAAGTGCTATAATGGCTCTCATTATTATTCAATAATGGGTACACTTAATAATTTCAGAGACTTTTCCTAAGTATGAATGATTTTGTAGAAACAAAGTCAAGTTTTCAATTCTACGTTTTCCAAATTGAAGAAACTTCGAAAGTAAATCATTAAAAACACAGAATTTTTAATTGTGAATTTTTAGAATTAAAAACTCATCAATT
>CAKNWT010044653.1:0-11077 GCA_932066315.1 Andricus coriarius | reverse complement strand
TTTGTTTATAACTTTAAATGGTGATTTCGATTTTACAGAATGTTATTGCGCTGTCCTACAAAATTTCGATTTTTTTGCTTCTCTAATACTATATACTGCAACCCTTCAAATATTGTTCCAGAAATAAAATAAACAAATTATTTAACAAAAAAACACCGTTTACTTTACTTACCTATGTTTGTAATTCATTATACTATTATACTATTTATTATATTATATAATGTGCATTCTTATATTTGATAAGAATGTATAAATAATTACTAGCTTTTAGCTAAATTTTATAAAAGCTTTATTATTTAAAAATTTTCATTTTGAAGACTTCTAATTTCAGCTAGTCTTCGATTTGCTGTTTAAGTTCAACTTTAAAGTTAGAATACTAATTTCAGGTTCATGTATTTTTTATCTGGAACCATTTTTTAACTGGAGTTATTATTTTTTTATTAATTTTTTATGCTGGAAAATTGTGTTAAAATTTAAATATTTTTTACTTGTAATACATCTGAAAGTGATAAATCCTTTAAATTTTGTAGCTTTACAGTTTGAACATAAATCACAAATTAACCCATTGGCACTGGCGGGCGGCATTCCATGCCGCTTTCCGATAAAAAATTATGATTATTCTCTAGTGTGCCAAAAAACCGCTAAAACGTGCTTAGGTATCTTTCAAGCAACTATCATAATATGTCCCCATACTCCTTCCTGCGTCCATTATGCTCTTTAAAGTCGACAATGATCTCGTGAAGAGAGAAGGTGCGTACTCTCGGCACTTCGTACCGCCCGCAGTGGGGAAAATAACCTATCCACTTAACAACAACAAAAAAGTTTCCGCATTTCCCATAGAGGCTATTTTTAATGCTAAATTAGGTGATATGTTAATTTTTGTGCAAAACTACAAATAAGTATTCCTATTATGGAACAAGCTGTCGATTCCGTGTGGGCGGCACTCCATACCACCCTCCGGCGATCTACTTCGCCTAGTACGCGCCAGTGTCAGAGGGTTAAATGAATCAGCGAAAAAGCTTGGCTGAGATTTTGTCGACAAAATCTAAGCGATACATTAGCGTATTTAGCTAGAGCGTGCGGTTTAGATTTATTTAGTTTAGGTAGGGTTCGAATCCCCAGCGGGGGCGATGTTTCATAGCGTTGGGCGTGCGATTATGTTCGTAAGTAACCGTGTCTGCGATTGCGTGATTTCTAAAATAAATCAATTGCAATTATTATATATAAAACAGTTTTTTTTGCAAATTTATTTATCTGTTTCAAGCTACTGTAATGGAAAGGGCAATATGGGCCGCTGAAATATTCCGCATAGAGCCGGATAAAAAACCAGATAATCCAAATTTATTACACCGTATAAGAATCCGTATAGAGCCCGACAAAATACCGCATAGGGCAATATGTACAGCGGAAATATTCCGCATAGAGCTGGATAAAGAACCAGATAGGCCAAGTAAAATAGGGCTGGACACCGAAAATATTTCGTATACAACCAAATAAAAAACCGGATAGAAAAAATTGTATACACCGAACAAGTTCCGTACAGAGCCAGATTTAAACCCAGACACAAATACCGTATAAGTATCCGGATAGAATCAGATGAAAACCGCATATGTTTTTACTGGACACCGAAAAAATTTCACAAAGAACCGGATAACAACCAGATAGAAAAAATTCTATACACCGACTAAGTTCCGTATATAATCGTATTAAAAGTCGGACACAAAAACCATATAAGTATCCGGATAGAATCCTATGAAAACCGTATAGGGCTTTACTGGACACCGAAAGTGTTTGGGATACAACCTGATAAAAAACCAGATAGAAAATGTTGTATACGCCGACCAAGTTCCGCATAGAACCAGATTTAAAACCAGACACAAATACCGTATAAGAATCCAGACAGATGCGAAGAAATTCCGAATCCTATCCGTCTCTATCGGATCCTATCTGTCATTTTAAGCAGGGCAAAAGCTAAACCACGAAAGAGTCCAGCTCAGATGAGAGAACGAGGAAAATGTATCATCGCTACGGATAGACTAGAGAAAATATTGATCGAGAAGAAGCAAAAGAAGAAGCCTCTTAAAAAAATTGCAAAATGAAGGAAATGAAAAAATTAACAATACTGAGAGCCGATTCCACCAACCTCGGTTAAATCATTGGTCAACTGACGGCCGGTTAAAGTTAACGCCATATTTAACCGTCGATTATCCTATTGCGCGTTCCAACACATTTTTCGTGGGGGCGGTTAGCTAACCAGATAGTCGTTTCGAAGTAACTCCTATTTTACTTTAAATCATTCGTGTGATTGGCTACCCGGCGGTCGAGTGGAAATCAAAGCAATATGTCCGTGCGCGCCAAATCCAGGTTTTGCTAACACCAGAAAAGTCTCCTACAGTCAACAAATGTGATCCAGTTGCATATAACCTCAAAGTTAGCAGTAACTATATGACAGGCGGTATGGCATTATTCCTAACAGTGAAAATTGGATTATTCAAATAATGTTGCATAATCTTAACAAACCATTCTTTCCATTATTAAATATAAAATACCTCTATATTGCGTGAGATAACCCAGATAACAAAATGCCTACACAGTGCGAGCATTATGGGTCGCACGCGTGCGTATAAGGCCGCATTACGTGAGTTCATATCACCACGCAGATGTGTCTTCCATGTGGTCACATATGTCTCGCACGGCGTGCGAGTCGCACGTATGCGGGTTAAATGCGAGCATGTAGTGCGAATAAAATGATTTTTACATTACGTTGCAGAAATTAAAATGATAACTCGATAAATACCATTTGAACTTGGCACTGAATCATAAATAATAACAACAATATGATTTTTCGAGCCAAATTCAAATGGTCTTTATTACAGAGTTTTCATTCTCATGTGCTAGTGTGCACAATATATTTTATAGAATTGAGGTTATATTATAATTTGTTTATTTACTTACCACATAAATAAACCGAATAGGGAGTGGAATAATATCACTGGCATTTTTGCTATCAATTACTTTTTTGAAATTCTCCAGAAATATCCATTGGTATCGCGTACTAAGAAAACTTATAAAGTATAACTACAGCACAATTAAAAATCAAGAAACCGCAACGTTACCCACCATCAGTAAAGTGCCAGGCGGGTGAGGGGTTCGGCCCGTTGGCCACCCGCTCATACTGAGGTTAAATCAACATGGCGTCGATGACTGGAGGGAAAATTAAAAAAAACTATTTAATAAAATAATAAAATCCATCATTTTTTTCATATTGACTTTAGTATTTTATTAAATGGATATTAAAAAATAAACAATAATTTCCAAAATAGTTTTTCACGCTATATAAGTTAATGAAAACTAATTTTTTAGGAAGATGCAAAAAAATAAAGTTCTGCACTATGCATTATTAGTATCAACAGTTTTACCCGATAAAAATATTTTTAATTTCACTGATAGAAATGAATAAGTGGTACAACAATATTTATGATTAAATTAACTCGATTTTATTGCTGCATTAGATACAGCCATACAGGATGTCTGTTTTGGCCATCCGATTCTTGTTGCTTACGAAAGTAGACGCGCAGGCGCGATCAAGATGCGCCTGTTGTAAACTAAACAAAGCGAGTCGGGTAAATCAGTCATACAAAGGGTATTGCTAAATGACAACATTTCAGAGATAGTTCCCTTAAGCAAGTGTTTAATAGAATTACACATTTCATACAATAGCTACACATATATTACATTTTTGTACCACAAATATAAGTAACTTGTATTTACCATATTTCAGTAAGTGCATTTCCTACTCTTTATCATTGAAGTACACGTATTATATTATAAATATACTCGTAATTTTTCAACCAACGATCATATGGTTAAATCAACATTATTATTTCTATCAGTGTTGTTTATTTATACTGTTAATTTACTACTAAAAAATTCCGCAGGACGTGAGACTCACCGCGTGCCAGTAAAGTGCGATGCATACACGTCGCACACCATGCTCATCACAAAGTGCGAGGCATATGCCTCGCACGTACGTGCCCCTCACAAAATGCGACGCATATGCCTCGTACCCTGCACGCACCACGGGCCTCGCATGTCGTGCGAGTAACGTGCCCCGCACGTTTGCTATCTGGGAATGCTCCCTCGATTTGATTCAGCAGATCATGAACAAGAGCTTTTGTTAAGCGAAATCTCGTTTGGAAATCAACGTCGTCAAAATTCTCCAAAAAATTCACTCTTTGTTTGAAAATTCGCGGTCTTCTGCGAATAAATTCAAAAACATCTTCTTCGAATTCGTCATTAGACGATCTCAGAACTTCTTCCAAAAACTCCATATTTCACAACAACACTGCAGTTTTTAGGTTAAAGGACGATCAAGTCGCCATAACCGACCAATTTTGACCGGTTAGATATAACTGTGGTTAACGCGAGTTAACCGGCCGCTAAAAAAGTGGTGGAACGCGTAACTAGGCTTAACGGAGGATCAACTTTTTAACCGAGATTGGTGGAATCGGCCCTGAGTTTTTCGCATTGAATTTGTTCGTACTATGTGTTTTGTTACAGATAATTACGAATGTAAATGAATAAAAAATAATTTAATATGATTGTATACTAATTAATCTTTCTTTAAGGTCATTTGCGATGATTTTGTAACCATTAAGAGCAGAATTCATCCTTATAAATATAGATGGGGATACTTAAACCAAAAGATATGTTTTTGTAAAATGTCAATAATTTTCATAAGATACCAGATTTATTATAATACTTCTAGAACTTATGAATTAATGTTCGGTCCAACGTATAAATATCTAAAACATAATTTGTGACGATTCTCTTAAAAGATAAAGGGACTAACAAAAAAGTGGGTTGAGTATACCCACTCTCCCCTAACTATAGAAGCATTCCAAAGTAACTATGAAGTCTCCTGACGTATCTCGAAGCAATTTGAAGAATCTGAAATTACAAAAAGTGTAAATCATGCATATAACTTTTACAAGAATTTTTTCACAAATATTCTTCTTTGTATTAAATATAAATATTTAAAGCATGTATTTTCAATTATTTATTAATAGATATAAAAATATTTTGAACGTCTCGATAAGAAATCATCTTTAGAAACTCTCGTATAACGACCAAAATTATTTCATTGCGTGATGATTATATATGTCCATTCGGAGAATACAGAACACTCATGAATAGCTTGCAATTAGAGCCTTTATGAAATGTCAAACGCTCTGTTATGTTCCAGTTAGGGACAATGAGATGGGCTGAATTACATCGAATAAACCTCTTCATAAATCGTTATTAACTCTAGTCAATGTTCAATCGTAGCAACATAAATCTTGAAATCAAATACAAACAGGTGACATAAAAATAGTGGCCTTTATTGGGGGTTTGAGTTTCATTAAAAAAAAAGAACTTGAATGATGTTTCTGATGTATGGTATGCAGATAACAATTATGCTGCATCATTTCAGCATCAGGCCGTGTTGACACACAATACATGCACACAGTCAGTAGATCGCAGACATGGCGTGCACGTTATCTTGTGAGCCCACAGTAACTGTAGCCGGGCTGCAGGACCTGTAGAGGACTCAGCGTTTTCAGGATCAAGCCGTGTGCTAACGGCAGGATGCCAGCATGTCGCGCCGACAGGGCCTGACGGCATAATGAGCAACGTATGCACCCACATCTGTCTCAAAATCTACCGACTGGCCTGCTGATCTATCCGCAGAGCCTGACGCCAAAGTGCAGTTAGTGTGCCGGAAAATTGCTATCTGGGTTACGTACGACGTAGAATAGTTCTATGTTTTTTTGTTAGTAAAGCACTTGAAAAAATCGTGTCTTTAATTTAAATATTGGTACCTAAATAGTTGTGTGTATCGCAGCTCATAGTGTAACTTTAAAAAATGTTATAATAAGATGGAAGCGTCCATGAGTTACACAATTCACTTCTGTAGACTTCTTACAAATATAACCGTAGATATAACCGCCGAGTGAAGTTTAATCATAAGGTTTGATTTATAGGTTATATATTCGTCTCCAATTTCTTCATACGTGTTGAGCATCTAATTTTGAATTACATTTTTTATAAATATTTAAGGCTGTTGGAGCGGGGTGCACAAAAATTACGAAATCTGTAAACAGGGCCGAATTTAGGGTTCGAATCCTGATTGTCAGATCTAAAAATGGTCAACAGATAAAGTAAAGTAGACGTAAATACCTGTAATTTCGAGAAAAAAAAACATTGTCCTAACTACAACAGATCACGAGTTAGCACCTGCCGAAGGTGACCCATTTCGACCTGAATTTACGGGTAAATGCCCAGAGTTCAGTTTTTTGTAAGTAGCTTATAAGTAGTTAATAAATAATTGTTCAAAGCTAAAAAATGAACAGTTGATGGGTGATGGAAATTTATGTATTGAAACAGTTATTTATTTATTGATTAAAAATGATTAAATATTTATTTTTAATCTATAATAAGCGTCCCTAATTGAAATTTGGATGAAAAATGCTAAAAAATAAACAATTGACGGGTGATGGGAATTTATGTATTCAAACAGTTATTTATTTATTGATTAAAAATGATTAAATATTTATTTTTAATCTATAATAGGCGTCCCTAATTGAAATTTGGATGAAAAATGCTAAAAAAATGAACAGTTGATGGGTGATGGAAATTTATTTATTTAAACAATTATATATTTATTGATTAAAAATGATTAAATATTTATTTTTAATCTATAATAAGCGTCTCTAATTGAAATTTGAGTGAAAATGCCAAAAAATGAACATTTGATGGGTGATGGAAATGTATTTATTTGAACAATTATTTATTACTTAATTAAAAGTGGTTGATTATTATTAATTTGATAATTTTAATAATTATTTGACCACTATTACTTGATTTGAAAACTTATATGTCAAGAAACAGGTCGTAGTTTTGTTCTGCGGTGCGATTTAGTCACCGAACTGATTAAGGGTACGCTTTGCAAGGTGACCTATTCGTGACCTATTACGGGTAGGAACATCTTTTTTTTTTAACTTACGCAGAATGAAGTCCTCTTTTATTTATTTTGTTAGAACGTTCTCCTGTGACATCCATGAAACGAGTGATTTTCAAAAAACACGACTTTCGGGGTTTCGGTTAAAAAAGCACTAAAAACAGGTATATTTGGAAGGTCATTACTCGTGACCTATTTGGGGTAGGAACATCTTTTTTTTTAGTTCACGCAGAATTTAGTCCTCTTGTATTCATTCTTTGGAAACTTTCTTTTGTGATAATCCCGAAACGAGCTACTTACAAAAAAATTAACTCTGGGCATTTACCCGTAAATTCAGGTCGAAATGGGTCACCTTCGGCAGGTGCTACCTCGTGATCTATTGTAGTTAGGACAATGTTTTTTCTTCCAAATTACGGGTATTTACGTCTACTTTAATTCATCCGTTGACCATTTTTAGATCTGACAATCAGGATCCGAGCTACAGAGAAACCAAAAAAAAACATGTGATTTTTGGCAAAAAATGGAAAAAAATCAGGGTTCTTTGAAAGGCCGTAACTCCTAAACTATTGATGGTAGAACACCTTTTTTTTTAGTTTTACGTAGAATTGTACCTACTTTAATTTTAGTAAGAACACTTTTATCCCTAAAATGCACAGGAAAGCACCAATCCACTGCCATGTGATATTTTGCACTGGATTTGCACCAATTTTTCGACCAGATGACTGGACTAATTTGAGCGTGAAAGTAGAGATAATCCTATTATTTTTAATACCTGATTTTCCCTTCAGGCTTCAATCTTCAAGAAAGTAATAAGTGGCTCAGAAATGTAATTTCCGTCTATTCAAATAGTGTTAATGACTCTCTTTCCTATTCCAAAAAGAAGCTTAGATATGAATTTTGTTCAATTCAGTTTAATTCATTCGCGAAATGTGTACATTGAATTTTCTGAAATATCGGTTTTTGAATTGAAGTAAGGAAGGGTCTATTACAGTGAATTCAAGCTTACAATGCGGAGAGATGGTGTCACTTAAATTCAAGAAATCTAAATTGATTTTATATGAAACGTATTATCCTCAATTCCAAATGGTATAAGTGGATTGAATGAAATAGGATTTGTCCTACCGAGATACCAAAACGAATTTATGTATTCTGAAAACATTAGTTAACTTGAATAATTAATTCAGTAATTATTTAATTAAATTCTTTTAATTAATTTTTGAATTTTACCTTGTCCTTTTACTGCTTTTGGTATTAGATAGGTAGAAAATTATATTTTTCAAACTTTTCTTTGAAACGTATAGCAGTTGCTTCTTTCTAATTACTCTTTCTGGTTTAAGAGAACGAAGGGAAAATCAGATATTAACATGAATTGAAATTTTCAATCCTATTCTATTCAAGCCTTCTTACCGGGTAATTAAATGAGTGTTTAGCGGGGGCCCCCAAATGCAAGGGCCCAGGGCCGCGGCCCCTAATATAAAGGCGGCCCTGTCTATGAAGAACTCAAAACTTACAAATAACTTACGATAATTCGGTTTTGAGGTATTTATTCTACTATTGACACGAAAATTGAAAAAATCTTTCTATATGGTTCGATTAGGCTTTCGAAAACAAATATTCGTTTTCCTATATTTTTCTAACAGGTTCTAATCGGAACCAATGAGGTACTCATTTACTTTAAATGTTACGAAGTACAAAGTTACTTCTCTAATAGGCTGTATTAGTATTGTTAGCGGATAATTAGAATTAAATTATTTGAATTAAAATTCAAAGTGGCTCTATTAGATATCTATTAGGTTGCATTTTATCCGAAGATGCACAAGCACAACATTGCTTCTCTAATAGGTTCTATTAGGATTATTAGTAGACAAGTGCAGTCTTCAAGGTGGTTCTATTAGGTATCTATTAGGTCGTATTTTATCGGAAGTTGCACAAGTAAAAAATTACTTCTCTATCAGGCTCTATAACGAATTTCAGTAGATATTCGGAATTAAATTAATTGGATTAAAATTCAATGCGCAGCCTTTAAGGTGGCTCTATTAGGTATCTATTAGGTTATACTTTATCGGAAGATGCACAAGTACAAAGTTACATCTCTAATAGGCTAGTTACATCTCTAAGGTGGTTCTGTTAGGTATCTATTCGATTGTATTTTATCGAAGATTGCACAATTACAAAATTGCTTATCTGATAGGCTCCATAAAGATTGATAGTATGTAATGGGAATTAAATGAATCATATCAAAATTTAAACTGCTGCCTTCAAAGTGACTCTATTTGGTATCTATTCGATTATATTTTATCGGAAATTGCACAAGTACAAAATTGATTTTCTAATAGGCTCTATTTGAATTGTTAGTGGATAATGGGAATTAAATTATTTGGTTTAAAATTTCAAAGTTTCTGGATAGAAAACAATATATTTTCGATACACAAGTTTTTTCACAATGTGCATTGTGCAAAATACAATGAAAATTCAAATAAGTTGTCACTTGCAGCCAAAGTGCTTTCATAACTTATACATAACCAGTGGGCATAAGGACATCCTAAAGACGTTCTTAGAATTTACCTCAATGTCATTCCATTTGACGTCCTTAAGACATCCTTTGGATCTTTTCATGTCTTTAAAAGGTCCTCAGGACGTCCTCAAAACGTACGCCACAAGACGCCTATAGAACAACTTTAGGACTTGTGTGCCCACTGGGTAACTTATACATATTTTCAATTATTGTTTAGGAATTGTTAATTTAAATTAAAAGCCAAGTTAAAAAGTATTATCAAAGAATTAGATCAGTCCAAAACTGTGCGTTTTATGGAAGTTTTTGTATAGCAGAAAATTGTTCTCTTGTCATTAACGTTATTAAAGCATTTTTGTACTTAATGTGCATGATCAATCATTACTTTTGTATATGTATAAATTCCTGAAAATAAACCAAGAATCTTACAATAAAATTTGGACAAACACCACAAAATAATCCTATTGAAATTCCTGAAAACAAAATAAAAATTTGTTTCTTTGGACAAAAATAAAAAAGAGGAAAGAAAAATGAGAAGGCAACCAACCAAATCCCCTTCCTTCTCTTTTTTATTTCTTTCGTCTGTTTTATTTTTATTACTTTGAAATCACAATAAAAAAGCCTGGATAATATTCACCAACGTTTCGGTGCTCACAAAGCACCCTTATCAAGGTAAGAAAACTTAGACCAGGTGGGAACAGCAACGAAAATAGATTGCTACCTTCTGGATACCTGAGAACTAAGCGTGGGTATAAAGGCAAATCCTATATACCTGAGAACAAAGTATGGGTCTAAAGGAAAATCCGTTATGAACATGATTGAACAGGAAATAAGAGAAAGTCAAGACTCATGAAAACCTATTGCTAAATGTAATTAATCATACTAGAATAACTTTTGTTTAATTTATCCAAATCTGTTTTCAAATTAATAGACAACTCATTTTGTTTTTTAATATAAAGCATTTCCATGAATTCTCTCTTTCTCTCATTACTTTCACTATGTAAAATTTCAACATTATCCCAATCGAACTCATAGTCAATATCAACAAACCCTCTCGTATGTCTAGCAAGAACACTTTTATAACTGCGTCCCAAACGAACATCACTTTTGTGTTCCTCCACCCTAGTATTAAGAAGTCTGCCAGTTTGTCCCACATAAGTCATCTTACAGATCTTGCAAGTGATCTTGTAAACAACACCACCTTTTTCAAATTTATCTAAAGGATCTTTACAAAAAGTTATTATTGAATCAATTTTAAATGGTAGGGGAGCGGCGGCGAATGCCGCGCGACGGCTAATGTGGCGCGTTCGTGTTTTCGAATATTAACGCATTTTCTGCTTGTGGAGGTAGTTTCATCATATGTATATATGTTTCCAACGTTACATTATGAAAAAATTGGGATAATTAAATTAATTATCTGATTTTTATGACGAAAAGTTAGTTTTTGTTCATTCGCTTGTATTGTAAGAGTAGCTAAAAACAAGTAAAAACTTACAGAAGTTTCGTGTAAACTTATAGAATTTTTTTGAAATATACTGTTCTGAGTTTCTTGTATGCTTTAAAAT